>JASFAX010002389.1:0-46151 GCA_030737875.1 Allium sativum | reverse complement strand
TGGAAATACAGCCCTTAAAAATGGAAATTTTGCAAACGACCTCCGTTTTCGACGAAACCACTTTTATTGGATCCAGGATGTCAAATTATTTCTAGGTTTCGAAATTCATAATTTTCTGAATCAATATGTGAGTGTGGCAAAAGAAAACGTGTTTTATCAGTTTCAATCAATTTCGATCGACCAGAAAATTGCCATTTTTCAAACGATCTCAGAATTTGATGAAATTAGTTTTGTTAGGACTGTATCGTCAATACGAAGCTAGAAAATATTTTTTGGGAATTTTTAGAGCCCGTATGTGGCCCCAGTAAATTGAAATGTGCGTTCAAATTTAATATTGATTTATATTTTGATTTTGACGAAAACTGATCGTAACAGTCAAACTGGCTTACGATACATATCCCATTGTGTTCGGAATAGGGATAATTAGCTAGGGACGATAGTCGGTGGGTTCGATTTAGAGTTCGAAATAAAAAGTTGCATTTTGAAAATTAAATTAATTATATATTATCTTTATACCCTCTCTCAGCCCACCCTCCCTCGCCCCCCCCCCCCCCCCGGTTCACTTTCTCATATCAAATAAAAAAAAGAGGGTGCGATGGAGTAGGGAGCTGCCGCCGCTCCTGGCGCTGCGCCGCCTGATGCGGGCGATCGCGCCACCCCCTCCTCCGATCTGCCCGCCTCCCCTTTCCACCGTAAAACTCTCAAACTCTAGCTCCGCGAAGAACCGCCCACCGCCGCCCCTATGGCCCGTCTCCGACCCAACACCGCCTGCCGCGGCCGCTACCCACCTTCCCCGACCTTTGACGCCGCAGGTGGACCCCCTTCTCTGCAGACGAAATAGAAATCGGAATAAGGTGAGTTTCTATTTGTTTACATTTATTTTTATTTTCTTTTCAGTTTTTAGAGGTAATAATCTTTGAAAAATATATGTGATCTATATGTACAAAAAGGTGAATTTATTCTCAGTTTAAAGTTATAAAAATATGATTTTTATACTGTAGAAGTTATAAAAATATGATTTTTATATGGAAGAAGAAATAAAAAATATGATTTTTATTTATAGGGATAATAAAAATATGATTTTTATAATATGAATAACGATATGAAAATGTTATTTTTAGTTAGATAAAAATGTAAATTTTATCGTATGTATGTAATAATATAAAGATTCGATTTTTATATATGTAGAATGGTGATAAAAATATAATTTTTATCCTATAGGAAGAATTATAAAAATGTGATCTTTATAGATAAAAATACGATTTTTATAATGTTTTCATTGTGATAAAGATACGATCTTTATATGGATATCATTAAGATAAAAATTTGATTTTTATTATATATGAAACGAAATAAAAATTCGATCTTTATATAAGAAGTAGAAATATAAAAATATAATTTTCATATTAAAAGAAGCATTGTAAAAAAATATGAAGTAGACATAAAAATATGATTTTTATTTATAGGAATGAAGCGATAAAAATGTGATTTTTATCTATGAACAGCGTGAAGAAGATTGCATTGGAATTTTGAATAGAATCCAAACCATGGTTCGTTAAAGCACGGCGGAGTGGATCCAAAAGGTGAGAACTTCTCACTTTTATTTTATTTTCTAGTTAAAATATATACTAGGATGCAGACGGTGCTTAGCAGCACCCGACACCCGTTGTCCACAGACCATGGGCGATTTGTTTGTTTGTTTGGTTATGTTGTGAAAATTGATTGTGTGATGTGGAATGGAATAAAATATTTTATAGTTGAAAATATTTTATAGTTAAAAGTATTATTTTTAACGTGTATGAATAAAATAGATATCCATAAACAAATCAGATGAATTGTTTATGTACACTGATTTGACTGATATTAATTGGGACGATAAATTTTACACATCGCCCAACTGCACAAATAAAACCTATGTTTCATTATTTGAAACCCCATACGGGTATTGGGATGATATATGACATACAAGGATTTTGACGTACATTAATCCCCCAATTGTTTAGCTGTATGTCAATTGATTGGTTAACAGACTGTTGTAAGCATTATATTTATATTTAATGCTTATGCAGTTGTGTAAGGCACTCTGGATGATGGCTGATTGTGTATCATGGTTGTTGTATACATGTGTTGTCTGAAATCCATATAAATAACATTATATGTTAATTGACTGTGTCTGATTCCAATTCAGGAATAACAAATATTTTAAAATAATGAATATTTTAAAATAATATTCAATAAAGGACTAAAATTTGATTTTAATGTCCGATTTTGGATGGACACGAAAATAATGAAATATATGAAGCCGTGTTGATTAGAGATGCGCCATTTTGACGCGAACGATAATTATATTGATTTAATCCCAATACTCGTGTGGGGTTTCAACCAACAAATACTGAATATTATTTGTGTAGTTGGGCAATGTGTAAAATATATCGTCCCAATCCATGTCAGTTAAATGAGTGTACATAAACAAATCGTCTGATTTGTACATGAATATTTATTTTCATTTCAGGATAATTTTTCGCCTTTCATATATACGTTAAAAAATATATTTTTAACGATAAAAATATTTATTTCAACACATGAATATTTTATACAGTTCATATACACCTTAAAAATGTATTTTTTTACTAATACATTTTATTTTAGAAAATTTCGGCAGCATGACGGCGCGATACTAGAACCGGAATAAGGTCTAGCCTTATCCCTCGCCTAATACTAGCTCGTGCCATACACATACCAATTCAATCAATTCCATTTACATCCCAAACCAAATTCAAACAAATAAATCAATCAGAACAAACAACCAAACATCCATGGTTTCAATCAAAGGTATCGGGTGCGACTAAGCACCGTCTGCATCCTAGTATATATTTAACTGTAACAAAATTAGAGTGAGAAGGAGTTCTCACCTTTGGGATCCACTCCGCCATTTTTTATTAGATGGTCTGGATTCCGTTTTGCTTGCAGTTAATTTCATTGCCATCTGTTTCACGCGGTACATATATATTAAAAATCACATTTTTATATCGCTACTTATTTATATAAAAATCACATTTTTATATTGCTATTTTAGATATAAAAATCACAATTTTATCTCGCTATCATATATATATATATATATATATATATCACATTTTTATACAACAACGCTATATCGATAAAAATCGCATTTTTATAACGATGTTCACATTGTAGAAATCGTATTTTTATCCGCTGTTATATATAATAAAAATCATATTTTTATGCGATGTTATATATAATAAAAAACATATTTTTATGCAATGTTATATATAATAAAAATCTTTTTATATGCAACTTATATAATAAAGTTCATATTTTTATATTTTAAAAATCATACCTTTATATTAAAAAAATCATAGCTTTATATATAAAAAAATCATAGCTTTATGTATAAAAAAAATCATAGCTTTATATAGAAATAAAATCATAACTTTATATATAAAAAAATCATAGCTTTGTATATAAATAAAATTCTTAAACAATGCTTTAATATATAAAATAAAAAAACAAAAAAAAATTAAATGGCTTACTGTGTTTCCAGAGGGGGTGGACTGCTGTTGGTCTTGCGGTTCGAAAGGAGGAGGAGGACGCTGGAGTTGATCGCCGGTGGTGGCTGCGTTGATTTTGGCAGTAGGGGCGCGGAGATGGTCATCGCGACGGAGGGTGGGGCGAGGAGATGGAGGAGAGGAGGGAAGGAGGCGGCGATCGATGCTTGGGGGGAGGGGGACAGGCGCGGAGGCATGGCTGAATGGGGAGAGATCGATTTGGGGATCGGGTGTTTTTTTAATTTTTGTCTGATTTGAGCGTTGACCGAGAATAGAGAGAGGAGAGGGTTTTAAGGAATATATATTTTTATAATTAATATGTTTTTAAATCCAAAAAAGTTACTTTTTAATTCGAACTCCAAATCGAACCCACCAACTATCACCCCTAGCAAAATACCCCCATTTCGAACACAATGGGATATGTCCCCCAAGCCAATTCGACTGTTTCGATCAGTTTTCATCAAAATTAAAATATAAATTAATTTAACGTTCAAAATTGATTTCAACGTACATTTTAATTTATTGGAGCCACATACTGACTCCAAAACTTCCTAAAAAATAAATCTAGCTATGTTTTGACGATACGGTCCTAAAAAAACTAATTCCGCCGAATTTGGAGACCGTATGAAAAATGGTCATTTTCCAGTCGATCAAATTCAAACTGAAAGTACCAAACGCGTTAAAATTCACCATGCTCACATATTAATTCCAAAAATTATGAAAATTGGAATCTAGCAATAATTTGACATTCCGAATCCAACAAGAGTGGTTTCGTCGAAAACGGAGGTCGTTTGCAAAATGGCTATTTTTTTATATTAAAATATATATAAATTCAATAGCGACTATTCTGAATTTTAAACTGGACATAACTTTTTATCCCCGTTATGAAATCTAGATTTTTCACATTCGATGGAAAGATATTTTTAAATAGATTCAAATATTTCTTGTTTTAATGAAATCCGACTTATTTTGAATCCTGTACATTCATTTGAAATTCGAAATCGAATTTTCAAACTACCGCGCCATTTCAGGCTCGTTTTATAATTAAAATAATTTATTCGTTCTATTCGATTTAAATAAATTTTTAGTCATTATTATTAAAAATAAATCATTTTAAATCTTCAAAACTCATTAAAATAACTAAAATAAAAATTTTAAATTGGTTCTGAAAATCCGGGTTGTTATACATGCCAATAGGTTTGGAATCACACACAGATTTTGCATATCTCAAAAGATCTTGGAACCATACCTGGATTCCCATACCCCAACGGGTGCCAAAATCTAACATGGATTCTAAAATCCAAAATAATATTGATTCTCTTCTATAGCATATGTATGTGGATTTTCTTGTGGTTCTGGTTCGAGTCGTCTTTTACGAGTATACGCACCGTTTACTTGGTGCTCCATAAACTAAACGATCGATTTTCTGATGAGCTTAACTTTGTTTCTTTTGGAAATAAACAAACAACACATAAGAGCGGGGAACAACCCTTAACCATTTAAGTTCATATCTCCTTTTGATTTTGCATTAGAATAGCCACGAGCTTATACACTCGTTATAACACCATTAACAGAAATTGTACCACATAATTCCTATTTTTCCCATAGAGATATCTTGAGTTGGATCCTTCAATGTTAAATATGGAAAACATTCCATATCACCATTTTAAAGGGAATTTTCATTTAAACCAAGATTTGATAGCCAGTTATTTAACTATTAACAAACATGCAAGGATTCACATCAATCATGTATTCAATTTCGCATGGAAATTACTAAGCCTCATTTGATTAAATTCTTATTAATTAAATCTCTTGTATAGTACGAATTTTTTTTCATATGCTTGTCTCAGTGATATAAGTATATTCACAAACTACCATACTTGGAAAATATTTTCACAAATCATTAAAAAAAAAACCTTAACTTCAAATTATTATCAACGGATCTGAACTCATTTAATTTCGCCTTGAAATAAAATATTTAAATATAAATATTGTTTAAAAATTCCCTTTACAAAGTATTAGTTATAAAACAGAATTTCTTTAATAAACAATTCTGCTGGATTTAAACACTTATTTAGAGTTAATTAATTATCTTTAGACCATCAACAATAAATAAGTACACGTGTAAAAAATTACTAATAAAATATTTAACAGATTGTTTAACCATATTTATAATATAATTGAATAAATTTAAGCCATTAGTACTGAAATAATTTAAGAACCATTTAAACATCATTAATAATTAAGAATACCACCTTTAAAACATTTATTAACTAAATAATAATTTCTTAATCTTTTAAAACCTTATTAATAAAATAACTAGCTTATTTACATAGCCAATTAATTACTTTTAAAAGCTATCCCAAAATAAATTATTAAAATTTTAAACATGGGTAATGTATATAATTTTAATTTAAAACATCATAAATGAAATAATTTATAATTTAATATTATATGTTCAAATAGGCTTAAAGGCATTAGTGGCCCAAGCTACGTCCCTATAACAAAGGAAACCACATGTTACAGTAGGCATCAAACCTAAGATTTAATATATGGGAACCCAATAGATTGTACTCTTTGAACTATGAGCATTAACCCCTCAATTTACACCTTGAAAACACAATAGATCGTAGCTACGCGATGGTTACGTCGTCATCCCAACGAAATCAGTAGTAGACTGTACGCTATTTCTAACTCTCAAATTACACTATCCTACCAACAACCACATGGATCACGATTACATGATGGTTGTGCGCTATCCCAGTGAAACCATAAGTAGTTGTGGGTGTAACACTCCACGATTTATGCTACTGGAATTCCCAATGATTTATAATGGTTAAACAATAAAAATAATTATGGCTTTTAAAACATTGCATAAACAACTCAACAATCACAGTGGTGCTTAAACAAGCTACCAAATTCAATTTACTTTACAGTCATAATACTTGCATTTGCATAAATAGACATATATGCAAATAAATCACCAATTAGCAATTAATAGCTAGCATACATCATATCATAATTTATACTGGAAATCACATTAGCAGAAAGGAATTTACTCTGCTTAACAGATGCCATTAGACAAATTTGTCAAATTTAATTAGACAGTGTTTATTTAGCTAAATGATAACATCAAGTGTATACTTGTTTTATTTAGTTATAACTAAATAACATTACCATTCAGTATGTATAACTTCTCACGAGAACAATTATTCAATAACTTTGAATATAAATAAACTCAAAAATATCTAATAGCTATACAAGATGATATATCGTGATCCTAAATTAGGTTCAACCAAACTAACAGCATTTTAAGATGCTATATCATGATCATAGATCGATTTTAAAACAATTGATCAATTTATTGATTCAAATATGAGATCAATGGTATAATAATATCAACCAAGCCGATCAACGAGCGAATTTACTCAATCAAGAAGATGATAACACTTTAAATCCACTTTATACTACACTGTTAAATCAAAGAAATGAGTATTACGCACCATTGCTCCAATTGTCGCTTCACATTCCAGTTCAATTTAATTTCAAACAGATATTTGATATTACCTGAATTCCTAACGAGCTCAGGTTCTAACCAATCCTGTTTCAGTATGGAGATAACGTTGTTATGAATCCAACACGATGAACCACGTTGGACTTGGACCTAACATAAGCGAGATACCAATTTTACAAATTACACAAATAAATTTAAAATAATTATTAATGCTAATTACATTGTTATCTTAGTTTACCTTCATTAATTCCTTAATCAACGTCTTTAACTCTAAGCCATAACTCACGACATCCCCTTTGAACTTCTACCTCTGACTACTACGCCATGAATCAGCTTCATGCCATTGCAATCTGATTGAAGGTTTCCCCAACATCGAGCTCCACTCCGGTACCATTCTCATCCTCCCTGGTATCATCGATGGTGAGGAAAACACCAACAAAATAGGTCCAACCAACCATTAATTTCTGCCATCTCTCCAATTGTTCTAGGCCACTGCACCAACATCAAGTCGTAGCCCTCACCACGCTCCACTTGCACTGCCAGCCTCACCTCCTAACCCATTGCCATCGTCAACAATTTCAACCAAACCAAATGCATTAAAAATCCATATTGTTGTATCCAACAATTCTATGATTTTTGTTTGATGATAACAAACATATATTAATTCTTATAAATGTGTTTATAATTGTACTGTTATATTACATCACAGACAGAATATAATATATATATATATATATTTAAATAGAATACTAATGCACAAGATTTTAAATATTCAAAAAGTATTTTATTTAAATATAATATTTTATTTCAACATTTCAAATAGTACAAATTTATAACTCCTCTATTTGTACATTTCACTGTAATACAACATATTCATATTTTATTTCATACATTCCTCCTCACTATAGCATTTCACCCTGTCACTTTGTTATACAAACATATATACATTCAGTATCTCCCAGTCACTCCCTCTGTTATTTATATACATTAACACACTGACACAGTCTTGTCTTTGATCTTCTGCCAACTTCACATTCAGTCCAGTCTTCTGGTTACCTATCACAAAAACACACACAGTAATCTAAAACAAAAATATTTAAATTCTAGCAGATACAATTTTTTTTTAAAAAAAATTTGTTTACCTCATAATTTTGGTGTGTTTCTCATCATTTTTCATGACTTGGTCTAATTTTTTATAGGCATGTATCTATGTCTAGACAGCTTGTGATATTCACAGTGATACACTGTAACTACAACAAGGTAGACAAATCCTGTATTGCTCACATATATATAAACTGCACGTGCACTATACATGTATGCACATACATTGTATGTATATACACATATTTTTGTGCAGGGGAAATATAGTCAGAAAGGGACAAATATATCGAATATGATGTGTCAGGTGAAGCTTGACAATATATTCATGCCGCAAGTATCCATGAACACTCAAGCAACTAATACAAACAAATATATATACACACATATGTATGTATATGGTGATACATACACAAGCTAGAAAACGTTTGCATGCAACCAACAAGAAACGATCAATATGGGTCGAGCAAAATAAAAAATGCACCAACAGTTTACACAATAATATCGATAATGGCACAAGCACAAGTTTCATATCCAATAAGACTTTCAATATAGTCAAGCCAGTGGCGTGTTAAAGCATGCACACAGCACATATGCCAGATTCAAGTTAACGTGATCATGTAAACATGTGTGTACGGACAACGCATGTATAAATGCAACATTTCAAGTTCAGGTCAAGAACAAATTAGCATGGACAAGTTTAGAAACAAGATTACATGAAGAAATGCACTTAAACAGTAGCAAGGCAAGGTGCAAACTTGTGTAAACAAACTAAGGGCTGCATGTATAATATGTATACATATGTGTACTGTAACATTGTACACAGTGCAAAATGAACATGCATGTTGAAGTATATGGTTATGCATGCAAAGACAATTACATCTCAAAGAAGCATGGCCAAAGAGTTATGTTTTGGCAATCTTGTTTGGCGACAATTATTTTCGGAATTATATACAGGGAATGCAAAGAAAAAGGGTAGAAAATAACTAAAACAGGTCGAGCAAAAGTGGCAAGAGTTTCAAAAAATCTGCAAGTATTTTTGGGCCAGTAAAAAATTTGAATTGTTCAGCAATTACTCAACAAAAACATTTTGGCAACAGTTTAACAGAATTGCACAAATCATTTTAAGAAATCGACCAACATTTTTGGGAAACCATTTTTGACAAGAAGGCAATTTTCATTCTTAGAATTTTGATCACTATTTTGGGATGAAACAAATTTAAATTTGGCAAGAAAGTTTTTTTTCCAAAAAACAATCTTTTGTTCTATTTTCAAGATTCCAACAATATGTTTGGTAAGAAATCAGTCAACTTGTTTTCAGAATTATAATTACATTTTGGGCAAGAGATATTTCGAGAAATTCTTGAAATCATTAATTCAAACTTGGCAAAAACAAATTTATTTGGTTTCCAGAAATTAGCAATGGACACGACATCAACTTTTGAGCATGTCATTAAAGTCAATTAGATCAAGAAGTCAATCAGAGGACTCATGCCAATTTCAATCAATGTTCATGGCATTAAATCAAGGGAACAAATCACGTAAAAATTATCATGCGGCCACAATTCAATTTATTTCCTATTTTTCATCCACAAATTCACAGCAAATAACAAATCAAATATCACGCAAGCTTTCAAAGCCAAGCAAATAAATTGGAAAACCGAGACAACAAAATCACGCAAACCAATCAAGCCATTTGGGGAAATCAGAGAATGGTCTAGGGTTTCGATTACCCTATATACTTTCACAATACATCATAGGCAAGTTGATCGAAAAAGGCATAAATTCGAAATCAAATTCAATGAAGATCAGAGAACTCACAGAAAGTTTTCGATCGTAAGTGCTCTTAATCCCAACGACAGAGAAGCATAAAGAAATCGAGCTTCAAAGAAATTTCCAGAGCAATTTTTTTAAGCGTCATGATTTGGGGGAAAAGGAGAGCCCTAATTTCATTTTCAACCGGATATTTAAAATAAACAAGAAAGAAAGCTTTGTTTTGACAAAGAAAACAAAGAGGGGCCGACCATATTATTACGAAGGGGTTTTTTAATTTGTTTTTATTTTATGTGTTCTTTTTTTTTAATTGTAAAACCGTTCTGTAGTTGTCTTGTTTGTCTGTAAAACTAGGGTTTCTAGTTTGTCTGTAAAACTAGGTCATCTAGTTATAGGATTTTAACTAGTAGTTGTCTAGTGTCTATAATAACTAGGGTTTACTAGCTACAGGTTTGTAGTTAGGGGAAAATCTAATTTTGGGGACAGAAATCGGTCTAGGGTTTTTAGCATAGGATTAGAACTGGAGCAAGGTTTGCGAGTTTATAGTGTTCTGTAAGCGGAATCTGTTTTAATACCTAGTAAAAATGTTAGGAATGCAGCGGTAGGCAGAGTTTGCCGAAGCTGGGAAAAAATTGTGTTATTTACTTCTGCATTTATATTTCTTTGTTATTATCTATGCTATGATATTTTTTTAAATATCTTGAATTAATTTAATAAACTCTATTCACCCCCCTCCAGGGTTAACCTAGATCCAACACATATTACAGTCGACCGTACTCAAAGCAACAACCACCATTATGCTCCCCTCTCCCTTGCACACAAGATTGCCGTTGGCGCTTTGACCTAAAAATGAATGGATTCCTCGGAGAAATCTCGGCCTTCGGATCGAGCAATTTGAAAAAGGCGGATGTGTATCTAAAAATTATATAAAAATATTTCAAACTCCAATTGAGAAATGTTTATAGACATATAGGACAAATTTTTGGTCTAGGCCTTTGAGAAGAACTTATTGTATAAACATGCCTCTTTCATAACTTATTATGAAAGTAGGCTTGTTTTATATCAGTGCATATGACCTTGCGCGTTCCATTTTCGCACTTGAACAAAATTGTTTATGTGTGGAAATGGAACGCGCAATTCTTTTTTTAATTTTTTGCCTTGCGTGGAAACATAACGCGCAAGTACATAGAACCATATTAAAAAAATAGGAAGCCTATATACGAATTCGAGGCTAAATCTGCAACCCTCCTTCTCATTTCTCATTCATCTTCCACTTCTTCTTAAAAAAAACCCTAACTTCCTAAATCTAATCTCAGACTAAAATCAAACTTCCAAACTTCTAAATTACTTCATTTCATCTTCAAAATCCCTAAAAATGGAAGAAGCTTCAACATCTTCTCAAAGAATAGGTAATAAACAAATATAGATCTGAAATGTGATTTGTAATAAATAGTTTTATAATTTAAATGAGTTTTGCATTTCCATTTACTTTTACTTTATGCTTATGGCCCTTGTAGATTAAAATGTTAGATTCAACTATGTTACCTTTTTAAGTAGGGATTGCAATTGATTTAGGTTGTAACGATGTGTGAAAATGTCGCAGGACGTGAGTTAGAGGCTGGGTCGGTTGATCCTAGTGTGCTATACTGACAATGTGAGCATCGTAGTAACAATCAAGCGCTAATGGAGGTATATTTGTACACCTTTATAAGATAGATTCGTCGTTTATTTTTTTATTTTTTTTGTGGTATATGTTTCAAAGGCGTTTTAAAAGGAACAAGAAACTTACCCATATGATCAATGGTAACTTTTCATCGTGTAAATCATTACTTCTACGAGCGTCGTACTCAAGCGGGGTTGTTGAAGACACGGTTGACGCCAAAGTTGGAAGAAATTGCAAAGGCACGCATGTGAATATCGAACGCTACGACACCTGGAAATCGGAAGTAAAAGATTCACGAATGCATTGCTATACAGTAAAGGTTGGAGAAAACGAAGTTGCTTGTTCTTGCAATATGCCAACACTGGAACATTTCCCTTGTTCACATGCTCTAGCTGCTTGTTCTCGGGGTTCCGGAGGAGCTAATAGAGAAAATGCTGATTTTATTTCACTATGGTATACAACCGCCAATTATTCCGCTTCGTATCTTCCTTCGTTTCATCCAGTTCAGGATAGCTGTTACTGGACTACGTACGACGACTCTGACATTAAACCATCACCGATGTGAAGAAACTAAGGACGATCACGATTTACACGAATCAAAGGTGCAATGGATCAACCAAGTAGCAACCGATAAGATAGGTGTAGTAAATGTGGCGTTTTAGGCCATAAAAGAAGATCTTGTTCTTGATGATGTTTTAAACTTCGTGTTTATTAGGCGTAATGTTTGAATTATCCCTACTTATGTTTGAATTCAATGCTAGACTTCTATGCTTGTAATTTAATGTTGGAATTCTATGTTTAAACTATATGTTTGTGTTCAAGGTTTGTATTCAATGTCTGAGTTCTATTTTCGAAGTGTTTGCGTTGATGTTTTCATGTTTGTAATCATTGTTTCAGTTATATTCTTGATTATAATTGAATGTTTAAGTTGAACTATATTTGGCATTCAATGCTAGATTATTTTTAAATGTTTGTATTCATTCTTTGAATTATATTTAGCAACTGGCTGTGTAAACATTGAATCCTATAATGGGAGGAAGAAAAAGCTTGCTGTGTTTTTTATAGGCTTTTTTTCCTACGTGCATTTTATAGACGCGCTTAACAAAATTTTGTCATGCACGTATATGGAACGCGCATAGGTAGAAAAAATGTGTGTTTCATTTTCGCGCATGAACAATTTTGTTTATGTGCGAAAATGGAGCGCGCATTGTCATATGCCCTGATATAAAACATGCCTACTTTCATAATAAGTTGTGAAAGAGGTCTGTTCATACAATAAGTTTTTCTCAGATGCCTAAACCAAAAATTTGTTTTAGACATATATAGATAAATTTCTATATTTCGAGCTCAATGGAACTACTTTTGGGACCTAATTTTGTACTATACAAAGGTTAGATTTTGAAATCGAATTGTGATATTAAAATTTCAAATCCCTAAACGTTACGTGTTTCTAGTGCGCATAATCACATAATAAGTCTGATCGTCACAAAATTTGATATCTTATACCAGTTCTCTATTCTCGATTGTTTGAGTCTCTATACAGCCATATAAAACACTATTCATCTATAAATTATATAAAAATATTTTCAAACTCCATTGGAGAAGTGCTCATTGACATATATAGATAAATACCCGTATTTTAAGCTTAATGAAATTAGTCTAGGACCTAATTTTACACTATCCAGAGGTTACTAAAATCGAATTATGATATTAAAATTTCAAATTGGTAAATGTTATGTGTTTCTAGTGCGCATGGTCATACAAGAATTCCAAGCATCACAAAACTTGATATCTTATAATTGTTCACTATTTTCGATTCAATGAAAATGGTTTCATTGAAATCCAAGACATTTTGTAATATTATTAAATTCACTTGTTAATTAAAACAATTTATTACTAAACTATATTAAACTTGAGTTTAACGACAATAATTTCTTAGTATCATTCTCTAGTTAAACCATTCTACTTCATATTAGATTTAAAATACAAACATTTTGCCAAAATTCCCTCAATCAGATCATTATTTAAGTCGATCAATTTGCTCATGTAATTTGAATTAAAATTATTTACTTTCTTAAATCCATATTTAATATTTAAAATTAATTAAATGTTCGAGCATTAAAACTTTAGGTTGCTACATTACCGGAACCCTTAAGAGCACCAAAGTCGAACATGGAGTAGGAAGAACGACTAGGTCATCTAGAAGACCCAAAAGGAGGTTACTGGATGCCCCCTACGAAGAGGTTGCAATCGGATGTGTAGAAGCTATGATTTCAGAATCAAATCCTAACGGAGGCACGAACGATAGTGGAAGACTCACCAAACCGCTGGCGTGAATAGAGTTGACGTTGAAGCAATGACCAGATCGGGTGAGAGACACTCCAATAGAGACAAAGGTAGTGGGAGAAAACCTCTTGGCCTTCGACATCGCAATAAGAAGCGAAGTCAAAATGAGAGTAGCGAAACATGATGGTTGCGTGAATCACAAATAAGGAATAACATGGGTTTTTACGCAAAAGGAAAAAATTTAAGAAAAAATTAGGGATACAAGAGGCCAAAAATTTAACCATAGGGACACTTTTTAGTATAAATGTGACACCCCACGTCCGTCAATGTCACTCATTAAGAGAATGCATTAAGTTTCATGAAGCATTATAGGTAAACAGAAACAGAAACATTACAAGACAAATATAAAATAGCAGCGGAATTCAAAAACTTTATTAATCATAAAGCGTCGTAGTTCAAAACAGCATATGCGTGAAAACACATAAACCTAGTACATTATAAAAACTTCTGTCTTATACTTAAAACATCAGAGTACAATAATAAAAGAAGCAAAATCCCCAAAGAAACATAGCCATAGTAACAAAGATAAGAACATGAGCAATGCATCTAAGCAACTCCAAGCAAGACGATAGCAGAATCCCGACAAGCTTGAGTATTTCCACCCTGAGAACCTAGGGGAGGAACGGAAGAGAAATAAGAGAAAACAAAATGGGTTAGACATAAAATCTGGCGAGTCCAGTTACTTTTAGCATAAAAATAAGTAAAAGTATCATGATAGACATATAAAGTGGATAATAAAGATAACATCATAAAAGGCAGGTATGACGAGTTAAACAGAATAAACATTATAGAGTATACTGCGCTTCCCTAATGATCTCTCTGCACCGATACTAGTATAACCAGAATGAGATGATCCCAACAACTATAAGACGGTATACTTAGATGTACTTCAAGTGAGAGGTTTTCTGTAATATCCCGAAATTCTTAACTAAGTTCAATTTGAATTTTACTGGATAATCTAGTTTTTCTGTATATAAATTGATTTCTATAAGGTTTAAAATACAAATTTTAATATTGAATTAGTGCCTTGTTTATTTTATAAATATGATTTTTGTATAGCAAAATTTATTTTTAAGATTTTAAAAGAATGATTTTTATTTCTATATCAATAAGTAAGATTATTTGGATTTGTAAGCATTTTGTTTTAGACTATTTTTAAGTATGAATTTTGGTAAATTATAAAGATGAATATTTTTAAAAAATTAATAAGTTATAATTTTATAAACTTTAAGTAATATAGTGGTTACATTTATAAGTATAACTAAAGTTTGGCTACATGAATAAGTGTTACAATTATGTTATTAATTTAAATTAATTTTAAATTTTCCTTAAGATAAGATCAAAGATGAGATGTCCTCTTGCATGTCATGATGCATGGAGAAGGATTTAAAATGAAGCCATGTAGCCATATAAGTGTAATTCATGTATGTAATTAGATTTAAAGCAAGGACATGTGTCCATGAGCAAATTGACCCTTTTACCCTTGAAAGCACCTTATATATGGAGGACCAAAGCTCTACACTCCTTCACACTACAACCATCAACAAATTCGTTTGCAGTAGCATCCTCAACTTCATGTTTTCAAGTTTCTAGTAAATGAAAAATTTACATTTCCATTCATTTAAAAATTCACAACTCTCAGTCTATTGATCTTTTGCTGATATGATCAATGCGAATATTGTTCAGATCATCATTTCCGATTTTTAGAAATTGTCGGATCAGAATTTCGTTGACAAACGAAAGAGATATCATAGTTTTATAGTAAATGGAAAATTTGTGAAGAGAATTTCGAAAAATAATATCTCTCAATCCGCTTCGAATCGCTCGACGCCGTCTGCGCTGTTATGATCAGCAGGTGATGTAGTATTTTTTCATGCAAAAACAAGACGATTCTGTATAGATGATTTTGATGGTCGGAATCTAGGGTTGGAGTTTGATGGAGGTGAAAGCGACGAGGGACGAATCAGAGTTTCACGTATCAAGCATTTTTGACTATCATAAGGAGAAATCTCGCCCATGTGTGCATTTTCGTTGTATGTGTGCTGCGAGACCTTATGGTAGCTTCATTTTTCAAAAGTCATTGCGAATTTCTATGCATGGGAATTCATATGGAATAAAACCCGTTCCGCGTTAGTGGTGTGGTCCGTTGAATTACCTAACTTTAAAATGAATCCTAAGTAACTACTATTTTGAGTTCTCATACCAGTCCCACGACTGATCTGGAGTTTATTATTTCCCACACCTAAACTCTGGGTACCCATATTTTGCACGGGCAGTCAGAAGTTTGGTTTGCAGGTCTAGATTTTAGACCTGGATTCAGATTTGAAGCTAGAGTTATGATTTGGGTGTTTCGTATTCCGCCGGAGAAATTATTTCCGCTGAACATATGGTACTCTGATATTCCTTGTAATCTTTGATGTAATCGATGAAATGAAATGAAAAAGTTTTGATTTTTCTGTGCATATATGTAAGTATCCATCACAATCCATCTTTGTGAACGGTTTAAGTTGGTTTAAATACCGGCGAAAATCGGTCATAAAGTTGGATCGTCACATTTTCACCCCATACAATCAACAGGCAACCCAACGTTTCAAAATCACCTCTAAGGGGAAAATGAGCTCCTAAACATACTGGAGTCTAAATGTACCCTAATTGATCGGCTCCCTACGTCGTAGGTACCCTGTGTTGGCCCCATAGTAGGATGTATCACTCCCTAAAGTGGCAACCCTTCATTTCCCGGATGTGCACAACCATATCTAATGATGTCACAGCATCTTATTTTCCAGAACAGGCGAAGTCATGCACGCACATGGCCCCAATGGAATGCGCCGTCGGACACCGTCCCTACTTTTGGATCACTTACTATCAGCTTAGTAAGTGTGCCCCGACTCCGCACTAGTTCGGAGTACTCGTTTGATACCTATATATGAGTTACTGACTGAAACGGGTCCCACACACAAGACGATGCAAGCTCTCCCCTTTGTCTTGCATCCCCACTACTAGGTTTTCCACAGATTATGCCTACCTACTAGTCTCATAAAAATGCATAATCCCAACAGGTTAAGTTTGTGGGCCCATATATATAAATGTTACCCACCAACCCCAGATATATTTAACCCACCCACTGTTTCAAACAAGTTTACTTAACCCCTAATCAGGTTCATGTTCAAACAATCCCAATGGATTCAGCTAGGATAAGTATTCAACTTTATTGTCATATTAATTTATGATTATAATGTGCTAGACCTCCCACATTAAGTCTACCGCTTGTGGATGCTGGATATGCCGATCGGTTCCAGCTAGACTTCTCCCACAAGTCGGAATTAACCTCGTATCTTAGCACGTCTCGTGTTTGTGCACCTAGACCCCTCACATTAGATTCACCACTTGTGGTCGCTGGGTATGTTGGGCGGCTCCGGGCAGACTTCCACCATAAGTGTAATCTAACCTCGTGTCTAGGCACGGTTATAGTTTCTAATTACTGTAATCCTAGGCATTTCAATTATTAACAAAATTTACCTATGTCTTTATAGGTTTTCATGCCCCTTTTCCCAAGTTATGAACATAATGAACCATACGCCCCACATTAATATTATTACTCTTTATTCAAGTTATGCCCACATTCCCAATTACAAGTTATGCCTAATACAACATTTTCCCCTCGTTCCCAATCTAACGCATCTGAATGTTTCAGCGGCATGCCTAGGCTCGAAGGTAGCCTGGCTATATAAAAATAAAAGGGAAAAGATAGATGGAATAGAACAAAGATGATCATACTAACATGATGGACATATAATGGCATAAACAAGCATAAAACATACAGTGGCATAATGACAAGGTAGACATATAGGAACTGATCTAATGAACATATGATAACATAACTGATTCTAATCATAATAGGGAAAGGCATGATGTGATCTAAACAATGATTTAGATGTCCAAATAACAGCAGAACTGATTTGGTCATAAACATAATAGAACATGTATAAAGTGATCTAAACAGTGAATTAGATCTACAATCAAAGGCTGATCTGACATGATAAATAGGTATCGGTTCTGATCTAGTTCATAATCATGTCTGAATAACAAAGATAAACAAGTTATAGCAGATCTGATGTGATTCAAATGGTCATAGGCATAGATCCAAATTATAGTCGTGCAAGTTTTACTTTTAAACATTTAGAACTAAAATTAACACAAACTCACAGTGTTTGGATCTAGAAAAATAGAGAAGGGACTGCTAGCGTTGAATCACATATCTTTAAGCTTGAATAACTTGATTGCAGAAGAAGAAAAAAGCTTGATTTGATCTGGGCAGAGGCAACATCTAGTTCTCCATTATTTTTTGTATGCAAAAATATGAGAAATGAGGTCATATTTATAGCCGAACCCATAACCCTAATCTGCCTCATCTGCCGCAGAGGGGTCGACCCCCCCCTTATGGGGTCGACCCATGGGTCGACACCCCCCTTGAAGGGTCGACCCAGGGGTCGACACCCCTGAGCGGGAAAATTCCCGCCTCCGCATTTCTACGCGATTTTGAATTTCTGGACCTAATTTTGAATTTCTGAACCTAATATATATATATATATTTCTTGCATGTATACAAACTTCAAACCTTCATAATTTCTTCATACGGTGTCCGTTTTACGCAAACCAGGTGTCTATTCTGACCAGAATTCCGAGATAAACGTTCTGGCGCAGTCCATTTCCCTTAATTACGAATATTAAATTAATTATTCTTAATTTTTTTCTCTTTAGTGTTGTTAAAAATACGGGGTGTTACATTCTCCCCTACTCAAAAGATTTCGTCCCTAAAATCTCCAAGTTGAGAAGAATGTGTATCCTACCATCCATCACTCATCTACCAATCACAGGCATCCGTTGTCCTTAAAAGTTTCTAATGCTTATATAAACATATGCAAAGGTGTGTGTATATGTCCCAATACTAATGCGAAAGATCAGGCAGCTACTGATTCAGTTGACCTCCTTAATGCAATGTATATTAGTGCCATGGATCCAACTTGTATGCAACAATCCTATTATAACATGTAAGTTCTATATGTGTGCACAATAATCCGTCCAAACGCAACATCCATATGATGATACACTCAATTTCATCCATTAAAAGAAGAAAAATGCACACACATTCATATGCAGTATGAGAGTGATTGAGTCGATCTAGTGCCTAATGTGTGTGTATATGCATCCACGAGCAACCACTAGCAAAAACTTGCATCCACTTGCATCCATCAAACATAACATGTCTCAAACACATGTTTACATCTATGGGATTCCTACCTAAAGGTCGAAGATTCGATCGATAGGATATATTTTAAATGATAGAAACAAGCATAAATAAAAGCTTTGGACATGAAGTTAAGAACATACCCTTGAAAAGAAAAGGGTACGAAGCACGAATCTTGTCTTCAGTCACCCAAGTTGCTCTGGGTTATCTCCATACTGATCTTTCATCAACTTGACCTCTCTATTGCGTAGCTTCTTAACTTTTGATCTAAGAATACGAGTAGGAACTTGACTATCGCCTCCCGTTCCACCTCTACTTCTTCCAATATACTCGGCTCAACTACTTCCGCGGTATCATGCAAGCACTTCCGCAAACGAGAAACGTGGAAAACATCATGAACGCCAGATAGCTTTTCTGGTAGCTTTACTCTATAGGCCATTTGGCCAATCCTTTCTGTTATGGGAAATGGCCCTACAAATCTTGGTGCCAATTTCTCTATATATCTGAAGCGAACCACATTCCTCAAAGGTGACACCTTAATAAAAACCATGTCTCCCACTTCAAATTCAATGTCAGTCCTTCTCTTATCTGCATAGGATTTAAGCCTATCTTGAGTAGTCTTCATTCGTCGTCCAATAAGATCAATCTTCTCGGACGTTTCTCTAACCATATCTGGTCCAAGTAGTAGTCTTTCTGTAGATTCCCACCAACAAGTTGGTGACCTACAGGGTCGTCCGTACAATGCTTCGAAGGGTTCCATGTCAATGCTAGCTTGGTAACTATTATTGTAGGCAAACTCTACTAAAGGAAGAAGCTATTCCCAAGTCCCTCCGAAGTCTAGGATACACAACCTTAAAAGATCCTCAAGAAATCTGTTCACCCTTTCTGTCTGTCCATCGGTCTGTGGGTGATAAGCGGTGCTCAAACACAACTATGTACCTAATGCTTCTTGCAAGCTCCTCCAAAATTCACTAGTGAAAATGGCGTAACGATCATTTACGATGCTGGAAGGAACCCCATGAAGACAGGCTATCTTACGGACATAAAATGCTGCCAACCAAGCTGCCGTCCACTTGCTCTTAACCGGAATGAAATGAGAACTCTTAGTGAGTCTGTCTACTACAACCCAAATATTGGTATTGCCTTTCTTCGATCTAGGCAACCCATCTATGAAATCCATAGAGACGCTCTCCCATTTCCACTGTGCAACCTCCAAAGGATGAGGTAAACCATTGGGCTTCTTTTGCTCAGCTTTGACTTGCTGACAAACCAAACATTGAGAAACAAACTCTACAACATCTTTCTTCATCCCAGCCCAAAAGAAAACCCTCTTCATATCTCTATACATCTTATCACCTCCTGGATGAATAGTTATTTTAGAATGATGGGCTTCCTCTAGGGTTGTTTTTAACAAACTCCCAGTTTGGGGACACACAAAGCCTTCCATCTCGTCGCAACCACTCTTTATCATCTATGGAATATATACTGAGGTGATTGGAAGTCTCCCCTTTACTGAGCCTATCCAAGATGTCTGAAATCTGTGGATCATCTCGCTGTGAAGCTCCTATATGATCCATAAGAGTAGGTTGTATCTCAAGTGATGCAAACAAACCAAGCAAAAACTCGGTGGAGGGTCTAAAGTCAAAAGTCGATATGAACTCCAAGCTTTTCCTCTCCACAAACATAGGACTTAAGGCTATCCTCTACCTACTTAGTGCGTCTCCACCACATTACCTTTGCCAGGGGTATAAGCAATCTCGAAACCATAAGAAGCTAGAAACTCCATCCACCTTTGTTGCCTTAAATTAAGATCCTTTTGCGAGAACAAGTACTTGAGAGATTTAAGATCGGTGTACAACTCGAACTTCTCTCCGAGCAAATAATGACGCCACGTCTTAAGTGCGAATACTATGGCAGCTAGCTCTAAGTCGAGGGTAGGGTAGTTCTTCTCATGAACCCTTAACCGTCTACCTCCATAATGTACTACCTTTCCCTCTTGCATTAGAACCGCACCCAGCCCTGTACCACATGCATCAGTGTATATTGTAAACACTTTATTCCCATCGGGTAAGGTCAAGACTGGGGCTATTGTCAGAGTCCTCTTCAATCGCTAGAAAGCAACATCACAATCTATATCCCAAGAGAACGTCTGATTCTTCTTCGTCGGCCTGGTGAGTGGGGCTGATATCTTTGCAAAGTCCTTAATGAACTTCCTATAATAGCCTGCCAATTCCAGAAAACTTCTTACCTCCGTTGCATTCTTTGGGATATGCCAATCCTGAACTGCAACCACTTTGCAGGATCCACTGTTATCTTATCTTTAGAAACCACATGCCCTAGAAATCTCACCTCTTTTCTCCAAAAATGGCATTTGGAGAACTTTGCCTTAAGCTAATGCGCACAGAGAGTTTTCAAAACTTCTCCCAAATGTTGGGCATACTCTTCCTCGTTCTTTAAGAAGATCAAGATATCACCAACAATGACCACGACAAATTTATTTAGAAACTCCCGAAAAACTCTACTCATCAGATCAACAAAATAGGCGGGTGCATTTGTCAACCCAAAAGGCATAATTAGCCATTCAAAGAAGCCATTCAGATTCCTAAAAGCGGCTTTATCTATACTGTCATCGGCCACTCTCAACTGATGAAACCCTATGGCCAAGTCTAACTAAGTGAATACCGGTGCACCAACAAGCTGGTCAAACAGATCATCTATCCTTGGGAGTGGGTGCCTGTTCTTCTTTGTGAGTTTATTCAACTCCCTATAGTCCACACATAAGCGAAGTGAACCATCCGCCTTAGTTGCGAATACCACCAGTGCACCTCATTCAGATATGCTTCGCTTAATAAACCCTTTCTCAAGTAGCTCCCCTACTTTCTTACTAAGCTCCCTCCTTTCCCTTGGAGCTATATGGCGCACAGGTAATGCAACTGGCTTTGTATTGTCCACTAAATATATACAAAAATCGATCACGCGCCTCGTAGGTAAGCCCCGTACCTCATTAAAAACATCAGAATAGTCACGGACTACTGGCACAGATTGCAGATCATCAATAGATGCATCAAGAGACTCTAGGAAACTAAGCATGACAGACCCTTGCGGGTCACAAGAAATATCGAGGGTCCTATCATGGCAAGCCAAAAGTCTAACGACCCTCCTTTCACAATCCAGAATGGCACCACACGTGGCTAGCCAATCCATCCATATAATTAAACCATAGCCCATAAAATCGAGCACATATGCGTCGAACTCAAATTCGATGCCTAACACAAATATTCTCAAACCCCGACAAATCATGGACAAATGAGCCGTACCACCAATGGGGTCTGAGACAACTACGAGATCTACTACTATACTAGTATTTAGGTGCAAAGACTCAACCACAGAATTAGATATAAATGAATATGAAGCGCCAAAATCAAAAAGAGTTCTAATAGGATAATTGGAAAGAGAAATCAAACCTTCCATGGAAACTTTTCCACCTCTATCTGGAGCACTGGTTGCGAAAGCATGCACCTACCCTCCAGAAGCTCCTACCCTTTGACCTTGTCCCTGTTTCTTCGGGCACTCCTTAGCAAAGTGTCCGACCTCTCCACAATTGAAGCAAGTATTCTTCCTTCTTTTGTAGTCCTTTACCAAGTGACCCTCACGTCCACAACTGTGGCACTTCCTCTTATCCTTAGCCTTGTCATTCTTTCCGCCCTTCATCTATTGTTGTCGTTGTTGTTGTCCTTTCTTCGGCCATACTTTCTTGTTTTGTGTTTCCTCAACCTTAACTTCCTTCTTGTCGTTTTTGTCTTCCTCATGCATCAAGGCCATATCAACAAGCCTTTTCAAAAGTTGCTCCCATTAGAATATGAGAAATAGCTAACTCGTGAAGGGGTTCATTCAGTCCTTTAACAAACCACAAAGTTTTCTTATGTGGAGTATCTACCAGTTCCAATCCAAACCTTGCTAGTTAGTTGAATTTGTTAACATATTCTTTAACAGTCATGTTTCCTCGCTTGAGCGCCAAGAACCTTTCCATTTACATGCTTTTTTTAGCTTGAGAAAGAAACTTCATTTCAAACCTCTACCTAAAATCATCCTAAGTTTCCACCGGATGCCCGCTTATGTTACTTCCCACTAGAACGAAGCTTCATCTTTTAGTAGCCAGGAGGCTAAATGAATCTTTCTACGATCGTCCACATCAAAAATTCCAAACAAGTCCTATGTCTCCTTGAGCCAATTCCTTGCCTCTACAAATGTCTCGGTTCTATGGAACTGCTTCCCTTCCATAGCACAGAAATCTTTGCAGATCTTAGAGAAGTTATCTACATGTGGAGAAGGAGGAGGAGGAGGAACAATGAGTGCAACAGGGGGAGGAACGTCAGCTTGACCACCGGCAGGCGTCGTGGCCTCTAGATACCTACGGAACCAGCCTGGTATCGTAACGCCCTATGGAAATTAGGTTCCCCAGACATGCTAAAAAGAAAAGGGATTCATACGAAGGATCGAAAGATATTACATGTGGCTTTGGGGAATATGTTTTTCAAAATAGACCTTTTTAAAAAAATGCTTTCTTTTAGAACCTTTTTGAAAATAATTTTCAGAAACTTTTATCTAATCTATTAACCTTCAGCTCTGATACCAAGTAAGACATCCCACATCTGTTAATGTCACTCATTAAGAGAATGCATTAAGTTTCGTGAAGCGTTAAAGGTAAACAGAAACAGAAACATTACAAGATAGATATAAAATAACAACGAAATTTAAAAACTTTATTAATCATAAAGCATTGTTGTTCAAAACATCATATGTCTGGAAATTCATAAACCTAGTACATTATTAAAACTTCTGTCTTGTACTCAAAACATCAGAGTACAATAATAAAAGAAGCATAATCCCAAAAAGAAACATAGCCATAGCTGAAAAGGAACTTGAGCAATACATCTAAGCAACTCCAAACAAGACCATAGCAGAATCCTGATCAAGCTTGGATATTCCCACCCTGAGAACCTGGGGAGGGGGGAACGGAAGAGAAAGAAGAGAAAACAAAATGGGTCAGACATAAAGTCTGGTGAGTCCAGTTACTTTTAGCATACAAATAAGTAAAAGTATCATGACATGCATATAAGGTGGATTAGAAAGATAACATCATAAAAGGCGGGTATGACAAGGTAAAAAGGATAAACATGATAGAGTATATTGCGCTTCCCTAACGATTTCCCTACACCGATACTATTATAACCAGAATGAGATGATCCCAACAACTATAAGATGGTAGACATAGGTGTACTTCCTGTGAGAGGTTTTCACCTCATACAATCAACAGGAAACCCAATGTTCTGGAATCACCTCCGAGGGTAAAACGGGCTCCTAAACATACCGGAGTCTAAATGTACCCTAATTACTACCCTAATCGATCGGCTCCCTACTCTGTAGATACCCTCTGCTGGCCCTACAGTAGGGTGTATCACTCCCTAAAGTGGCAACCCTTCATTTCCCGGATGTGCATAACCATATCTATTGATGTCACATTATCTTATTTTCTCGAGCAAGCAAAGGCATGCACGCACATGGCCCCGATGGAACACGTCGTCGGACAACGTCCCCACTTTTGGATCACTTACAATCATCCTAGTAAGCGTGCCCCGACTCCGACCTAGTTCGTAGTACTCGTTTGATACCTATATATGGATTACTGACTGAAACGGGTCCCACACACAAGATGATGAAAACTCTCACCTTTGTCTTGCATCCCCACTACTAGGTTTTCCACAGATTATGCCTACCTACCGGTGTCATAAAGTTGCATAATCCCAACAGGTTAAGTTTGTAGGCCCATATATATAAATATTACCCACCAACCCTAGATATACTTAACCCACCCACTATTTCAAACAAGTTTACTTAACCCTTAATCAGGTTCATGTTCATACAATCCCTATCTTTATTGCCATATTCATTTATGGTTATAATGTGTTAGACCTCCCACATTAAGTTTACCACTTGTGGATGCTGGATATGCCAGTTAGTTCCGGGCAGAATTCTTCCACAAGTCGGACTTAACCTCGTATCTTAGCACGTCTCATGTTTGTGCACCTAGACCCCTCACATTAGTTTCACCACTTGTGATCACTGGATATGCCGGGCGGTTCCAGGCAGACTTCCACCACATGTGCAATCTAACCTTGTGTCTAGGCACGGTTACAGTTTCTAATTACTGTAATCCTAGGCATTTTCATTATTAACCAAATTTACCTATCTCATTATAGGTTTTCATGCCCTTTTCCCCAAGTTATGTTCATAACGAACCATATGCCTGAAATTAATATTATTACTCTTTATTCAAGTAACGCCCAAATTCCCAATTACAAGTTATGCCCAATACAATGTTTTCCCCTCATTCCCAATCTAACGCATTCACATGTTTCAACGGCATGCCGAGGCTCGAAGGTAGCCGGACTATATAAAAATAAAAAGGGAAAAAATAGAGAGAATAAAACAAAGATGATTATACTAACATGATGGATATATAATGGCATAAACAGGCATAAAACATATAGTGGCATAATGACAATGTAGGCATATAGGAACAAATCTAATGAACATATGATAACAGAACTGATTCTAATCATAATAGGGACAGGCATGATGTGATCTAAACAATGATTTAGATGTCTAACTAACAACAGATCTGATTTGGCCATAAACATAATAGAACATGTATAAAGTGATCTAAACAGTGAATTAAATCTATAATCAAAGGCAGATATGACATGATAAATAGGTATAGGTTCAGATCTAGTTCATAATCATGTCAGAATAACAAAGATAAACAAGTTATAGCAGATCTGATGTGATTCAAATGGTCACAGGCATATATCCAAATTATAGTCATGTAAGTTTTACTTTTAAACATTTAGAACTAAAATTAATATGAACTCACAGTGTTTGGATCTAGAAAAATAGTGAAGGGATTGCCAGCGTTGAGTCACAGATCTTTAAGCTTGAATAGCTTGATTGCAGAAGAAGAAAAAAGCTTGATTTGATCTGGGCAGAGGCAACATCTAGTTCTCCATTATTTTTGGTGTGCAAAAACACGAAAAATGAGGCCATATTTATAGTCGAACCCAAAACCATAATCTGCCTCATCTACCGCAGGGAGGTCGACCCCCCCTTATGGGGTCGACATCCCCCTTGAGGGGTCGACACCCTGAGCGGGAAAATTCTCTCCTCCCCATTTCTACGCGATTTTGAATTTCTGGACCATATATATATATATATATATATATATATATATATATATCTTGCGTGTATACAAACTTCAAACCTTCATAACTTCTTCATAGGTGTCCATTTTACGCAAACCAGGTATCTATTTTGACCAGAATTCTGAGGCGAACACAATGGTGCAGTCCGTTTCCCTTAATTCTGAATATTAAATTAATTATGCTTTAATTTGTTCTCTTTAGTGTTGTTAAAATTACGGGGTGTTACAATAAATCAAGGAATTAAGGGGTCCACCATCATTTTCTATTTTACATTAAAAAGTGTCATTATGGTTAAATTTTTGGCCTCTTGTCCTTGTGTTTAATTTTTTCATTATTTTCCTGTTTTTTGTTTTGTTTTGGGTATTTGTAAGAAATATTAATTAATCAAATTTATTTAAATAATTTAAGCTTTGGGTTATGTGTTTTGGACTTAAACGTAAAATAATTAAAACTAATTGCTACGTTATATATAAATAATTGTACAAATTTTAGCATGTTCATACCAAAACGTAAAATAGTAAAAAAAATATGTAAAATGATGTGAAATAATTAGTAAATTAGCATGAAGTCATGAACTAATTTAAAACTAAAGTATTCGGTGTGAAGTTATAAGTAAACATCAAGTTATAACCTATAAGTCATAAGTAGGGTTGTTATGATAATGGTAACTGTTACCAATACGAGAAAACCGTTACCATACCGATACTATTGGTAAGCCAAAAATGAATACCAATAATTTACCATTACCGTTGGTAAAATATTCATTGAGATACCGATAAACTGGTAAACCATTGACTGGTAATGGTAAATTTAACGATAGATAAAGCTATTAAAACATCAACACATTAAAATTTTGATAATAATAAAAGGTAAATATTTTTTACTAATTCTAACTCTATTAATGTTTATATAAATATTTAAACTTAAAAATTTACTTATCCTATCACAAGATATTTACAACAATATGAAATAATAATTTTGTTAATCTTGAACTTTGATGTTAATAAGCAAAAAAGAATCACCATCCTAGTAAATTTATAAGCATGTGCATAAAATATGATAAACTTTCAAAAAAGATAAAAATAAAGGTTGAAATTCATTAAGAAAAAAATAAAATTAATATGGCTGCTAAATTTAACATTACCGTAATAGGCCTGACCCGTAAGTTCTTTAGCACTGTTTGTGTGCTAACATCTTATCGTGCAAGTCCGAGCACTCTGAAGCAAAATCCGAAAATGGGAACTTTGGCCGTGGCAACCATGGCGGTAATGCCAGCATCACGAATTCGAGCTTCTTGGGATACAAATCCGAGTCCAAAACCACTTAATCTACCCAAAAACGTACAAAAGAAATCTTCAACTCAAACCCTTGAATCTCCCGCTACTTCGACTGCCATCGTTGGGACGAATCATAAATTGGAGCATCCGTCCCAGTATCTCAGCTTTAATCAGTTACGTGCTGATAAAGGTTCGAGCTATTTATTTCAGTGACATTTGTGCTATTTTTACCATTGCAATTAGCTTGAAAAATGTTAAACGCTAGTTTTTCCTTCCATTTGTTTTAGTGGAATTACATTTAGAAATCAGTTGCTAAGGCAATTGTCATTATAACACACATTCATAATGCATCCTGCGATAATTGGCCAAGCAGCTAACTAACCTCTCTTGATCTTTGAATGCCATTTTTTAATTGGTATGCGAGCTTTATCACATATAATCAAATTTTAAACCATTGAAACTTTGATGTAACTATTCAGTGTAGGTACATGAGCAATTTATTTTTACTGAAACAGTAATAAATGAACTAGCAATATAACTGCACTATTTGTGCAAATTCTCAGCTGATAGTGTGAAATGTCAATTGACAATGTAGTTGGCAATTGGTATGTGACAATTAAAAGGGATTGTTAAACCGACTTCAAACAGTTGGAAGATGGGCATATTTTAAAAGAACCATATTCAAATTTGATTACAGACATGATGTATTTATCAAAGTATGTTAATTGATCTAGAGCATTACCACCAATTTTTAATTAGTCCTCACAATTATATTCATTCTATATCTTTCTTAAGGGCAATCTAAATAAAAGATATTAACCAAGCTCAAATCCACCATATTTACTTTAATATACTATGGAACAAAATGGTTTGAGAAAAGTTGTTTGCCATATGTTTGTTTGTGCTGTAAAAAAAAAATAAAAAAAATAAAATAAAAAAAAATAAGGATTTTAACTCACTAAGTATTGTCTAGGATCAAATCAATTATTGCTAGTAGATTTTGTATGATCAAAGTTTTACAACGGAACATAAAAAGGTATGTAATGTAATGTTAAATATTTTCTAAATGATTTAGAGTTTAAACAATTTATAAGTTGAGGTTAAATTTGGAACTTATATCTGATTACAAGGGAGACTAATTATTCAGTAACCTTTAATTAAATTAACATAGCACATCCCTTTTAAGCATTTCTAGAGTCCCTTTAACCCAGTTTAAAAGCGGGTGTAATGATACCTACAATGCTATAATTTTGGTATATTTATATCATCCAATCTTCAAGCCTATCTACATCTTTATGTCACGAAACCCATGAATTGTTATTTATCAAATGCTTGAAATCTTTAAATCTTTAAATTTGATTTGTATCTATTTTAATATTGGGAACAGCTATTGGGACACAAAATTTGACACAAACAGAAAGACACAAAACCTGAGTCATTGGATCAGTTTGTCTTTATGTGAGGGGTGGAATTCAGGGGGCAATCTAACGGTGGAGATTCATTGTGTCTCAATTTATGTCAAAATTTTGTGTTCGAATAAACTTTCCCTTTAATATTATTTTATAAGTTATAACATAGTGTAGAATATTATAATGAACAGTTGGCCAATATGAAAATTGTTTCAAGTTGACGTGTTACAACACTTAGGCCCTACTGAATCATTGCGACCGTGTCTCAAATGTAACAAGCTATATTGAAGAAATCCAGTATGTGTATACTTTCAAGTTTATCAGATTATTTCGCATGTTTTTAAGATTTTTCTATTGCATACCTAATCAAATGGTAAATGGTTGAACACATTAAGACTGTACTTTCAACGCACATGGATGATCTTATGCTTAACTAATACATATTTATCCACATGTATTTGTTGTAGGTGGAAGTTTTGACTGTAACATTTATTTATTTTAAATATCGAAAAAAGCAAACATATGGTGTATTTTTTAAATGTCATTTTTTTGAGGACCGGCATAAAAATTGTAAAAAGGGAACACTAAATACTGTTGATGAATGGATAAAGACACAAGCATAATTTAGGAGGGTCTGACCATGGACAAATGGTTGTTGCATTTTTTGCATTTTCACCTTTCATGTTTATGATTAATTGAGCGTTAGCTTATGTTGAGTTGGTCGTAGGCTTATATTGCATTAGACATAGGCTTATGTTTAACATAAGCTTGCGTGAACTAGCATTTACCCTGGAACAACGTTTATCAAATACTTCATTGTCTAGGGCTCACTTTACACTTAAGCTTACCCCTGTTCTACTTAAGCTTACATGGAATGCGGCCTTGTATACTGGACACAGTCCTAAAAATTCACATCGTTTACGCGATAAACTTGCACAGTTATTTTTTGGAAATTTATCACATGCATTTTCACAATTTATTTGTATCTGTTCTTACTTTCATTCCAAAAAGTTTATAATCTCTTTAACAACAATGTCTCTATTATTCCTTCTTCCCAGACTTCTTGTCAATCTTCCTTTTGACATACAAAATGCGGTCCTCGTTATCGATTTATTAATGCGCATATGAGTCCCAGACCACAATTGTGTGGTAGCTGGGTATGTGTTAGGCATTCAGGAGAAACATCAATATGTTTCTTAAATTTGTCAATGGACAATTTTTTTTTAAAGATGGCCATGATCCTTACTAAAAAATATCATACTGGTGAAAGACCATACCCAAGGTTTTCAAAATGAGATTCAAATCGTAAATCGTAAAATTCAAACTTTAAATCGAAACGGGATTTAAATCATAAACCATGGATTTAAAAAAATTGTATTCCAAAATTCGTACGCATTTAAGAATTGATTTTGATGTTTCAACGTCTATTTTTAAACATTAAAAGCATCGTTTTGTCTTTTGTTCCAAGTATTCTTTCTAAAAATGATTAGTATTGGAATTGTAGATCCAAATAAGTATCGTTTGACATATTCATTGGATTTAATGTTTCCTAAACCGTGGTATTTGCGGGATTTGAATCGTAATTTAAATTAAATCATAAAGTGAGAGATTTGGTTTGAAATGAAATTCAAATCGTAGGATTTTAAGATTTTTGACAACAATGATCGTGACTACAATTTTTTATACATAGTTCTTCTAACTTTCAAGTAACCTTGTATGAAATGGAAAAGTAATTTCTATTTTGATATGTTTAATTTGAATAATAAATGTTAAACTGAATAATTTATAAATTAAATTAAATGAATTATAATATATACATATACATACAAATATACATGAAATAATTTACATCTAATTAAATAAATGTAAATTAATATCATAGTTATAGGATATCAATAAAGATTATAATTCCATTTCAAATCATTTTCTCACCTGTCTCTTAACGCTTCATTCTTCCGTTGTCGATCATTTTTTTAGGCATATGAACTCTTGATCTTTCACAGAATGACTTTAACATTGCTAATGCTTCTAAAATACGCATTTATATATGAAAAATCAACACGTAGGAAACATAGTCCAAGTTTAAATACTTCTAAAACATTGCTAATATTCTTGACTGGGAATCGTCATACAATGACTTGACACAAGATCTTCGTGTAATATAGAAAAAGAATACATGAAATGTTATTCATACAGACGACCTTCAATTTTGAGGGCTTTCTGGGCATTTGGACCAAACATTGAAGGTTTCTAAAATTATCTTCCTATTCTTTCCATTGATGAAATGCATTTGTACGGTAAATATCAATGTACATTCGGTATTGTGCAAATAGAATCAACAGAAACTTGAGGGCGGTTTTTTATGCATGGGACATCTAATTCCACCTTTAATTAAAAGGTGCGTTATATTCATTTCTAATAGAGTGAAAAGAATTCTCACCGCCTTACAAAAGAATTGGAGATGAACTCATCATCATTGTTTCTGCCTTCACCGTTTGGAAGCGAACTTCAAAAAGGCAGTTCTAATAGTAATTGTAGAACTTGTTTCATGCTTGTGCTGAAGCAAATACGAAGTAACATACAAATAAGTTAGAGATAAACTAAAAAATGCTAGTGCTGCTGCTGACATATGGACTGACAGAAATCTTCAATACACAACTTTATCAAATCAGTCTGATGCACAACAATTGCATTAAATATTTCGCTAGAACAATTTTCTAATTGGATTCACGGTTTGTAACCAAGCAACCTTCTTTCCTTTTCAATCGAGAGTTTTCGGCTTGCATATTTGTGGCATATTGAACATATCTACGGCACAATTCATGATATATCCATTTGTAGAATTCACAACAAAGGAGCGTTTCCGTTGAACTTTTCACCTCGGTATCGTGCACATCCATAATAACGACGTTATGTTTTTTTCTTTTTCTTATTAGAACAACCACATTTTGCACAAATAACTTAATAGTGATAAATTGATGCCGATGATTGTCACAGTCCCTTGTATTTGGTGATTTCTTTTCTTGGCATGTGATCTGGTGAATCAAAGCAAGCCTGATTCTTTAAATCAGTTTCAGCATCAACATTACTTTGAGGAAACCGAATTTCAAGAGAAAATTAAATTTCATTTTTCCTTGGTTTGCAGTATTTCACCAGAAAATCATTTCTGATTTCCCAATTATCCATATCCGTTCGATTACCGTAATTTGTAATGTATGAAACTACCAACTAACACATTAAAAAAAGAAAATTCAAAAATAATTATAATTCAAAATTGGGGTTTTGTCAATTACCTTTTAAAAATTGTTTTAGCTTATAGTGATGCATAAATATGATGATATTGAGTGAATTTGGCGAAAAATTAATGATTGTGATATTTTGAGTTTGAAGCTGAAAAAATTAAGAAAGATGAATGAATGATAAAGTGAGTGTGTAGGGAGAGATGAGGTTATTGTTTATATAACAGCGATTATACTGGGCGCAACGATGAGTTGCTTCCGTATATTCTTAGCATAGGCACGAGTTATAGTTGTGCTTGTGTTGAAGTTCCCATTTTCATACTGGCGCAATTTATAGTTTTGCGGCCCATATGAAAATTAAAATTAAAATTAAAATAAACAACTCAAAGCTGCGCTTTCCTCTGGCTGTTACAACAATGTGTTGCTGATTATGTTGAAACCAGCCTTTGATCGTAAGTTTCAAAGCATCACCAATCACGGAAATGTCTCGAAAATTTATCCTACATTTAATAATGGTTAAAAAGAATTTTGATTTGGTTTGGACTCATTTTGCAGCAAAAGCAAGCCCACTCAGAAAATTGGAAATAAGGTATGAAAAAAAAAAAAAAACCCAGTAGAAACTAGTGCAAGCCCAACACATGCCTACACATCCCTCAACATGCGCATTCATTGTCCTGCATTGCGTTTAATAGCTAGAGCTCCATTAGCTTCTAAACGTAATCAGTGGAAGTCACCAATTATCATCAAATGAGGAAAAACAGAAAGCATGTATCACCGTAGCTTGTTGGTTCTTGCTTGTGTAGTCTAAATCTCTAATTTTATATCATCGATTTTGGATCCCTAAATATCCATTTTTGAGCCCTAACTTATTTCCAAGCCATTGATTTGCTCAAATCAGGTTGTTTTCCCTTTTTTGTTATTGATTTCATTTTGCTTTAATCAAGTTCTTCTTCTTCTCCTCCTCCTCTTTATTTTAGCAACAATTTTTTTTGCTGACTCTTGGGCTTTCAACAAATTCTCGAAAAATTCGAAATTCATCTGCATCCGTATCCAAAAGCGGATAAATATCCAATATTTGAAAAAGCTTATGTGGATGCGGATATGAAGGCATCCGCATCTCAAAATTATCTATCTAGTTTTTCTCAAAATTGTAGGTTAATTTATATGTATTTTAACGTAATAAATGATGCAAATTTATTATTTTATTAAGTTAATAGTTTATATTTTATGCATTTATTAACTGCTCAAAACTATATATATTATCATTATACTTATTTATTTGGTATACTTTTACAAATCATGACATTGAAAAAAATTCGTGTTAAATCCAAATTTTCAATTTACATTTCTTGATTTGTCGATTTTTAGTGGATAAGATAATTATCCGATATTTTTTTGTATCCATGGATACAGATGTTCGATATCCGAAAATGATTTCGGATGCGGGTATGACACTATCCATATCCGGAAGTATCCGTTGACAGCCATAGCCTACTCATCCCACAAACCGATTTCATGGCATATTCCGGTCCGTTCGTTGAAACCGGGCTGAAACGGCAGAGCTACCTGCATGCTGGTCGGAACTGCAAACCTTGTTTTATATTATTTTTTTATACAAAAGCCAAAGAACCAAATGTTTAATATCAGGGCTAAATCAACATTAGGGTAAAATCTAACAAAAGATCTATATTTATTCTAACCATTTTAAGGAGATCTAATGGTCACATATTTGCAAATAATTCTGTTTTATCATGTTTATTAGGCCAATCACTTGGAGGCTTTTCCTCGCTATTGTGATGCAAAAATAATACTCGCTAAACAAAAATATATAGAGCAAACAAGATACTGTTTTTAATATGGTGATGTTGAACAATATTCTCCTTTAGTCTGTCCCCAAATATCATTTTCAATGTCTTTGTAGTATGTCAGACTAATCTTCTTTATTAATATTTTTTTGACAAATACGTAAGAGCAAGAATAAATTCTTATAGCTTGACAAAAATTGATTTATGTTTGAGAAAATCTAGTATCTTCAGGAGAAAACCCATATTTTTCAAAAAATGTTAGATTTTTTCTAAAAAGATAATTCAATTATATCTGAAAAGCAAATATCTTTAAATGAAACCAAATTTTCAGAGAGTTCAGATTTTGTCAGAAATTAATTTTTGTAATAAATAAATCGAATCTGCTCAATAATTCATATTCTAGGGAATTTTTTTTTGGAAAATTTATAAGTACATTGATGTTCTTTTTTTTGAAATATGTTTGTCCATTTCAAAGAGACGAGTCACGTTGAAACTTTAAAGCAGCCGAGATATATGGTTGAAACTTTAAAGTAGCCGAGATATTGAGGAAGGATTTCACAGTCCCTTTTTTTACTCATCTTACTCAAATTTATAGCAACTAGATCGAAACACTCACACAATCAAAAATGCCACAAGGAGAAAAATATGAGAGAAATTTATGGGTATCAGAGTTAAGATTTAATCTTAGTCCTTGAGTATAGTTTAACTGAGATTTTGAGTAAAATAAAAATTAGATATAAATGTTCTTTTGCCCTTTCTAGTATAAAACAGTCATAAAAATAATTTTTATCGGACATAAATTGTCTAGATTTAATTTTAACATATGCAGTTAGCTATTGATCTTTTCAGATATAACCTCGTTGTTGGTTTTATTTGGGCATCAACTCGATAATAAAATAATAAAAGTATAATGGTACTAAATAAACCTTCAGCAAATAGTTTACTTCTTCAACAAATAAATTACTCTAATAACGTAGGCTAATTAAATAACCGATCTAACATTAAGATATTTTTGTTTAATATTTTTTCATATTTAAGACGAAATCAAAAAGGTTGGAATTGGGATTCTGATACAAGGTTAAATTGAGATCAATGTTTGCAGTAGGGGAGAAAGTGTTGGTTAGTTGAAAAAACATACAAGTACTAGGCTTAAGCAAGCTTGACTCATTTATTAGTCTCTTGTGATTTGTGAAGAATAGGCTAATTACTTTAGCCTTTCTTTTGATACACATAATGAGCGTCCCTATTCTACATTGCTACTACAAAACCTTTCTTTAATGGTTATGTGGTTTTTATTCTTTATTGATTTTATTTTCTTTATTTATTGTCGTAGAAAAACCAAGTACAAGAATACTTGTAGAAGATAATAAACTCAGATTTACTTTCTGTTAGAAATATATGATCGGTGGAGGCTTTGTCTTAACTTTTGGAGGAAACATTATCCTTGATTTTCATATACGTTTAGCTAATTATCTTGAACCTTTGTTTGGCCAATACAACGAGAAAAGCGGCAGCATTAGTTGAATGAAATTTTATTTGGAATTTGAATTTTTAATGTCGAAATATATAAAGTAAGTAATATTTGTTTGTTACCTTTAAGTTCATAACTTAGTTATTAGTATTTGGTGTAGAAGGTTTAATAATGACTCCCACTTGTGCAGTATTCTTGGAATTGTTGTTTTTTGTTTAGCATCATGTTTTTAAAAGGAGCACCATTTTGATGTTGCATATCCTAATTTTTTATTACTAACAAATAGGAAAATTAGACGAACAGTATCTAGGATATGAAAGATGGTTGCCTGTTGCACCTAAAGTAAAAAATCCTCGATCTATATACAATGCAGCATCTTTGGCTTACTTGGGGGATTGCATATACGAGGTAAATTTGATATTATTCTACCTAGATACATGTGTAACTGTTTAAAAATGAATGATGTCACTGACATGAAAAACCAACTTATTCCACTTCTTTTCATTTAATACTCGTTTACCTATTGCAGCTTGAAAATAGACCATTCTGATTTGGATTATTAACAATTAAATTATTTTCTGATTTTTTTTTTCCTTTCATCATATTGTCTTGGTTAACACTGAACTATAATAAAATAATTTTTGATCCTTAGCTAGTTCATAAAATATTACCAAGGCAATGAAGCTGTGGAATTTCAGTCCTGTGGACTGCAACCTTTTATTTATTCCCGTTTCTATTTTACACAAGGAGAAAAATATTTTTCTTACGAACATTTTGTGTACTTGCATACTTTAATGTATTTACAGCTGCTATTTTCTGTTGCCCCATGGTGAGTGGTTGCTACGCCGCCTTTTTTAATGAAAAACAAAATTAGGGTCCTACATCCTAGATACCATCTCTATCACACTGTTTGTTTAGGTCCTTGAGAATATTCTGGAGTTGGCCATTCATGCCTTTTTGGTGCTAGAAGACATTTAGTGTGGTCTATTAGATGTTGTTTGTATGAAATTAGGCTATGTAATAACATGCATACAGTATGTACCTCACTAGTTAAAAACTTTGACCTTTGCTGCTAAATATATTTTGGTTTCTAGTCCTTATCCTTCATATATTACAGCTGCTTTGTTCATTTCACCTAAGCATTTAGATTGTGTATTATGGTTATACTTTAATATTGATTGGAATTTGCAGTTATATGCAAGACGGCATTTTCTGTTTCCCCCTCTAAGTATCAATGAATATAATGAACGGGTGATGAAAGTAGTACGCTGTGAATCACAGGTATGCATCTTACAGCATGCCAGTTTTCTTGTGCCATTTGAGTTTCTGTGATCACCTAACTTAAAATTTCTGTAGTTTTTCTCCCATTTTAAAAACATTACTTCTGTCCTATAATTATGTATCATGGCTAGATTAACACTAACCATTATAGTGTAATCATCAAAAGTATAGCATATCTTAATGTTGCATTCATATGCTATATTCCTATTATGGTGATACTCCTATTTCCCACCCAATTCAGTTTTACATGAAAAATAGGAAAAAATAATTCAAAATGACAAAAATTGAGTTCATGAGAGGTCAGTGGAAAAAAAAAAACCCATCTGATAAAATAGTACTGTTGAGCAGCCGAAATTCCATGCCCAAAAGTCGAAACCCAATAATAGGCAAAAACAATTTTTGTTTTAAATTTTGAAATAAGCATATTTTTATGAGAGGCCATGTCGAGAACTATGAACCCATAACTAGCGAAAGAGGAATACACTGGTTTAATCTTAGGTTGTTTGTTTATCCGTTTGTCATCATCATCACAAAATAAATCCTTTTGTAGTACATAAGCACCATCCAAATTGGCACATTGCAAGTACTATTCCTTCATACTTATTTTTTTTGTCAATTTTTTTTTTCAACTTATTGTTAATTATTATTTTCTCCCCAAACACAAGTAATGATAATATCATGTCAAAAAGAGGGAAAAAAGCAAAAAATGGAAAGAATAAAAGAAAGAAATATGTTTACTTTTTTGGTCCAGAATTCAAAATTCAGTCAATATCAAACAGAGAGTAACTAACTACTAAACATCCTTGTATTTAATGATAGCATTTTTAGTGATAATCTCTAGAACTTCTAGCCCTAGTTAACTGCACTATTAAATTTTAAGGTGAACTGAAAGTGCAGATGTAACTTCTAGTGCTATTTAGCTCTTGTTTGACACTTAATCTTTCCTACACTACTGTACGCACAAAGCATTTCACAGCTTTCATAAACTTGAGTCTACCCTCCACCAGTTAACTCAATCATATGTCATGTTGAATTTTTGAAATCAACACGTTAGCTACTGTTAGCATCAAAAGTTGGCACAACACCTACTGAGTTCGGTAGAGAACTTAAATGAAGAAGTAAATAAAACAAAGGATTAAAGCAAAAAATTGCAATAAATAAGAACACAAGGCTTATGGTGGTTTGACGTTATTATGTCTATGCCAACTTAGAAGGTTTCAAATACTTTATTGGTATTTTGAGAGTTAAAAGGTCTCAAGATCTCGGATCGGTATGAATCTAGAGCATAGAAAACAAAGTAAACAAATGACTAAAAAATCCATTTCTCTTCAATGCAACATATTTATAGGTGTTGGTAGTTGAAAATATTTCGGAAAAGTCGATGCTACGGAGGAGGCTAGGAGGGGCCCAACCCAAAATCTTCCTAAGTAGGGGATCGATATCGTCCCCTGAAATAGGGATTGGTGCTGATCCCTCAAAACGACAGACTTAAGCGTGATCCCTCCTATGGGCTCTACATGATGTCTTTAACTCTTCCCTGAAGTTTTATGTCATTTGGCTTGTCGTTGGAGAGATATGAAGTATTGTTGGTTGAAGTTGAACTGTTCCTGCCAGTTCGTTTCGAAGTTGTACCGATCCCTGCATTGAGCTTTGCCGATCCCTGACTTAGTGAATTGTCGGGCGATGTTATGCTACATTTTTTTCCACCAACGTCACATGATGCTATTCGGGCTTGATACTTTGGTTTTCAGACTATCTCTTTGGACCGTTAGTCTTGATAATCGTCAAGTCAAGTCAATCCGAATAGTTGGAAATGGGGCAAATACAAAAGTCGAGTAACACTTACCCCTCTAAGTACGTCTTATGTGAACATTACATGCTTTAAATCGAGACAGGTTGCGACTGTTGGAATAAACTCCATGTTGTTTTTCGCAAATGGTCGTTATTCTTCTATCGAGTTGCTTATGCCAAGGGATGTGTCGTTTCTGAATAGTTGAGACGCTTAATCGAAATCTGATGGTATAAGCTTGTGATTCCAGCTTTGTTGACAGTTCGAATCAGTTGATCTATTTCAATCATCTGACCGAGTCTTATCTAAGATTTACAGATGAACCCTTATCTTCTGTCGAGTCAAGAAGTTAGCTGTTGGTTGTCGACTCCTGAATACACTGATGTGTAAGTAAGTCGTTGACGGTTTGGAGTTGCATTCACACTTGCACACACGTACGTGATGTTGTGCGATATGCTCGGATTTCTCTGTAAGAAGTACATGAAAACATATATGTATATTGAGATATGCGATTGTTTATACAATGTATTGGTGTCCATAAATTGCTACGTCTGGATGTTGCACATGCACATACAAGCTGAAGTCAAGATTCACGTTGCATTTATGTTCTATGTTAGTATGTGCATGAATGCATTTTTTTAATATGGGATAGGTACTGGTTTCTCACTTAGCAGTTTTCCTTTTCTTTGACATGAAATTGAGAGGGATTGGCTCGTCACTTGCATATATTGGTTCTTCCCACTTTTCCCTTTGCTTTTTCAATTGCGAACTGAAGATTACTTCCTTTTTGTGACAGAATTCGCCTTCATCTCCCTACTCGCCACCGTCTTGTTTGTGCAAACTCATCTACGTCCCGACGTCCAAAGCTTTGACTGACTCCACTTTGACTCGAGTATACGTGAGTCTTTCAACCTTCCTTCGTGACGATATTCAGTGCTCGACTTTGCGGTGAGATGGCTGGGTAGTGGAGCTTTGGAGCAGCTTCGAATGCAGTGTAAGAAGTTCAGGCTCTGGAAGGAGTTAGTGGTGTGAGGATGAAGTAAGAAGTTGGGTCGATCGATGAAGGGAAAAAGAGAGGAGTGAAGAAGAAATGGAAGAGGGAGGAAGAATGGATCAGATCGGAGGAGATGAACGCTAAATCCAAGGGATTAGATCAGGTCGATGGGTGACGTGACCGTGGCGACACGATGGGATCGGATCGACAAGCCTAGGGTAATCGGATCGGCGTGGCAAAGAGTTTGGTGAGAGTCGTTTTAGGTATCGGGCTTAACCATTTCTCATCCTCTCGTTGTTGCTTCGATTTACTGATCATTCAGAGCATGAATTCGAGCCTTGGAACCCAAAACAGTACATGACATCGAGTATGCACATATGATAGAGTACAAAACAGGACAATGAACATACGACTGAATAATGAACTTGAATGTCGATTTCCGGTCTTGAGTTCAGATGAAACTCCATAATTACCAATCCAAAAATGGTGAGAGATGGTCAGGGACGACGATCTCTGTAGTCGTGAACTGAATCTCGTCACCATGTGCTGTAGAATTTGACTGAATTGCATATGCACGCACAATACCACGCGTTCTGTACTAGTTTGCACAAAGCACATGGGGTACAAGTTATTACGCTAACTACAACTATTTGTTAGTATAGTAAATTATGGATCCGAGAAGATATGATTGTCTCAAAGCCCAAGAAGCAGAAAAAACATGAGGTTCGCAACCTAGTTGACCAACGAATGAATCCAAGTCCCGAATTCAGGTACCACACGTTAATAGAAGGATCGAGCCCGCCTCAACATATAGATTAACCCGAGGGATCACAACAGTTGCAACAGCCTGAATGACAGCAACAAGTAGAGCAACGCGAAGGCTGACCGCATGTGAAGGAGATGCTCTTATGGATCCATGATCCCTGAGACAACGAGAGTTACATGTGAATTAGTAAACAACTTTAAAATATAAAACATCACCATACTATTACATTTATAGCCGAAGGTCGCCGAAATCATTACAACAACGTTCACACCCACATTTCCCACATCTAGGGGGAGAAAAGCTAGGAAGATCACAAACACATTAGCCATTGTCAAACCAAACCATGATCAGGGATCAACACGATGTAAGCAAGATATTCCAGGTCCTTTATAGTTATATCTTTATTTTATATAGAAAACAATCATAGATATTTGTAATTTTTGTTATATTCTATCTGGAAGGAACAATAGTATTTCATTGCTACGAATATGTATTATTGAAAAAATAAGACATTTTTTTGATACTTTTCTTCAACTCTGAAGTAGTTTTTAGTTCTTATTTGATATAAATAGTTGAAGTGGATTATTCGAAGAGAGGATAGATGGATTATGGGAATGTGTGACTTGAGCTATTGATTGAGTCATGTCGATATATTATTTTATACCGCCACATTGAAATTCCTAATCAAACGTGTCTCCGCATCCAACCACCATGTAAATCCTCCTATGTGGCATAGGATAGGCCAGTTCACTTGAGGAGAATCTTTTCTATGATCATGTCTGAATTATGTCATGCTTGAACATGCTTTACTTCATCATCCCGAGAATCCGAAGAAGCTGAGTCTCATCTGATTCCTGAGCTTTCGAGTGTGACTTGGGTTGAACCTTGCCCTGACACCTGGTGAGAGGTGAATATATCCTTGTTGCTTGGCTCGGAGCGAATAGTGCAAGGGAATCCCCTGGTCGATTATGGTAAGTAGTTCCCTAGGTTTGTAGAAAAAGAGTTTTGTACCGAATTTGCATGGCCTGCTTGGAGATGTTGGGTCACCCAAACTCAAGATAATGTGGTAGTGGTTCCCCAGTATATTAATTGCGAACCAGACTTAATTTCCAACAACTCCAGCCATTAGTAACAGTGCCGAAGCAAGAAAGAAATTGATTAGACCCAATATCTGTAATTTCATTGACATCCATGATATTGCTTCATGGTTCTCCTTGGCCTTGCATATGCACAAATTGATTGTGCCTTTTGCACTTCCACCCTAATTGCTTTGCTAGATGCTTGGTTCTTGCTGAGTTGCTTGGTTCAGAGGTGGAATGCAGTTTTTGGCTTCATATGCACATAGTGTTCGAAGATAATTGCTTGCGGACGATCTAACGAAGCTTGGAAAGGGGTGCGAGAATCATAGGTTGGTAGTGCATGAGACTAGGGGTGTCAAATCAGTCATGTTGGGTCGTATGAGGGTGAAGCATAATTTGATCCAACCCATTTACAACCCATTTATTCTGACCCATTTGACATAAAGGTTTACCCGACTCAACCCACCTATTATGTGGGTTACCCATTTAACCCATCTAAATGTGTTATGTTAATCTCTAAGTACAACCAATAGTCATCTTGGAAAATTATAACATGCGTTTTAAAGACAAAATATCCTAGTGTTCCATACTATTGGTAATTTATGTGGGAGTTCATCGGTCGAAGTCTTGCCCGATTCTGAGCCGTATGAAGAAATTACTACGGTTCGAACAAAAAAAATAGCGACTTCGTATGTGGGCGGTGTTTAAATATGAATGTAGTTTGTTATTTAAAAGTGTTAGTCACCTTGGAGAGCTACCACGCATTTACAATACGAAGTGTCCGAGTGTTTCAAACGGTCCGTAATTTAGGTAAGAGTTCATTGGTCGATGTCTCCCCTGATTCCAAACTAGTACGAAGAAATTACTGCAGTTTGAACAAAAAAATAGTGACTTCGTATGTAGGCGGAGTTCTAATATGAGAATTTAGCCCATTATTTCTAAGACCCCGTTTGACAAAGAAAAGCAATTGTTTGAAATATGAAATTTTAAATTTGAATTTTGAAATTTGAAAATTCAAATTTATGTGGGAGTTCATCGGTCGAAGTCTCGCCCGATTCTCAACCAGTATGAAGAAATTACTACGGTTCAGACAAAAAAATAGCGACTTCATATGTGGGCGGTGTTTAAATATGAGAATGCAGTTTGTTATTTCCTAAGTAAAAGTGTTAGTCACCTTGGAGAGCTACATCGCACGTTTACAATACGAAGTCTCCGAGTGTTTCAAACAGTCCGTAATTTAGGTAAGAGTTCATCGGTCGATGTCTCCTTCGATGCCGAAATAGTACGAAGAAATTACTACAGTTTGAACAAAAAAAATAGTGACTTCGTATGTAGGCGGAGTTCTAATATGAGAATTTAACCCATTATTTTCTAAGACCGTGTTTGGCAAAGAAAAACAATTGTTTGAAATATGAAAATTCAAATTTTGAAAATTCAAAATTTGAAAATTTAATTTTTAAACTATGGAAATTTTTAAAATTTTGACAAGTGAAATTTCAAACTTTGAAAAACTAACTTTTGAAATATGAAATATTGGAAATTGGAAATTTGAAGCATGAAACTTTGAAAATTCGAAATTTTAAAATTTTAAAAACCCTATAATTTAAATTTTTGAAAATTTAGGTTGGAGTTAATTGGTTGAAACCTCGTCTGGGTTCGAGATAGTATGAAGAAGTTACCATAGTTTAAAAAAATAAAGACTTCATATGTACGGAGTTAAATGGGTTACCCATTTATAACTCTTTTAAAAACGGGTCAACCCATTCATGGTCCATTTAATAAAAATTCATAAATGGGTTGACCCAAGAGGGTTGTTAGAAGGGTAAATGAGTTGGGTAAATAGGTTAGATAAGTTTTGACAGGTCTACGTGAGAGGGGATGTGATTTTGGAGAGCACTCAGAGATCAGTACCGACCATTGGTAAGGGTTTAATACCGACGCATGACTTTTTGCAGCTGGCTTCTGAATCATTGTTGATAAGCGTAGGGTGTATCGACCTTCTTTTGGAGATTGTTCATTCTACTTTGGGCTCGTCCCCTTGGTCATACTTGATATCTTAGTCCGGTAATTGTCGCTGTGAGCTTTTTGCCTTGATAACCTTCAAATCCAACTGAACAGATTCATCCTAATATGGCATGGTCACATGGTTGTATAACACATGCTTAAACGCATAATTATGAATTTTGATTAGCATTAAGCTTAGTTAATAGAAGACTTAGTAATAGTACATGCTTAAACATAACATGATTAATGATTATACACGTAACTTTATCATGTATATTTTAGTAATTGCATTGTCGCAGCCACCATTTTCTGAATTCATGCATACACCGAACAATTGATAAACTTGACATTTACAGTGCAGCTTACTGGGCTAGCACAAATAATAATAGTCTTAAAAAAAGAAACTTATTATCATACTTTTACATTTTGGGTTAATTTTTAGATTCTCGGTAAGTCATCTACTACCATCCTGCTCAATTTCAGGATTTATTGCTGAAGAAGCTTCTCAGTGAGGACTACTTGACGGAAGAAGAAAGGTTAATATTCAATCTTAGGTTTTTTGATCCTTATCAAGATAACTCTTAAAAGGTGATTCATTCAGGTTTATTAATATCGTACTGTATACGAACCTGATTACTTTGAAACAGCTACCATGATCAAACTCAGAATTATCAAATAGAACTTACTTTGACTGGTTTGCAATATTTTCAGATACTGTTCTAAAGCGTTCCCTATTTCTTGTATGGTCATATGTTACTTTGATATCATGTAGGGATGTGCTCAGATGGGGAAAAAATATTGCTACAAACAAAACGCGTACTACAAAAAGAGCCGGTGTTGCTGTGTACAATAGAGCATCTTCACTGGAGACACTAGTGAGTATCCAGATAATATTAGTTAATACGTAAAAAGAGCAGGTGATTTTCTTACCTTATTATGTGACCAAAATGCATTATTTGTAAATGGGTGAATTTTTAAACCTACAAGATAAGTGCAAAATAATTCCAAGTTACTCCATAAAACTACAACTGATGTTTTACATATCTATGATTTTTAACCGAAAGCTTTTTATCTCCTTTGGTAGATTGGCTACCTCTACCTTACAGATGTGAAACGATTAGAGGAGATTATGTATCAACTAGGTTTTTCAACTGGTGGTTCTTCAGAACACATTGCTGATGAACTTAGGAAGAGTTTCAGGTGAGTTCATCCAGCTTAAACATGTTGATTCCATATATTTTATTTTTTAGCATGTACTGCCATAAGGAATTTGCAGTGTGTCAATGGATTATTTATCAAAACGGGTCACCTTTGGAAACTAATTTTACTTTTATGGCAATTTTCATAACAAATTAAAAATACAGGATACTTTCTGCCATATGATTGAATAAGACAATGATACTGTACCATAATAAGGGGTTTCTAGGATCGGTCTCTTTTGATAGAACATAATGCAGCAGAATTCCTTCTGTAAAGTTAAAATGCACTGGAAGCCCCTGTTTTTGAGACCCTAATAATGCAACGTCCAGTTTTCTTTCTCTCTCTAAATTCGATTTTTAAAAATCAAATAAGTCACATGAAACGTTATAAAGAAGAAAATCTGCATAAATTTTTGAGTGTTTCCATCAACTTTATGCAGTTCTACAAGTCGAAAAACGTAAATTTTGCATTATTAAGAAAATGCAATTTATTTCAAGAAGCTTAGAGCACGGCCAGTGCATTTTTAATGTGCACCTGATCATCCCCCATTCAGTTGGAACAGAAGTCACCGGCTTTCATTGATGGGAAGCTTTAAAAAAATGTAAACCATAATAGAAAAATATTTAAGAAAATGCTAATCATGTGAATTTTATATTACAGTTTGTAAACAGTGGATGTCAAAGTGCTGATTAAAAGTAGTTAAGCAGATTACTGTAATGCACCATTATGCAGCACATTTTGTACATCTTAGTTTAAAAAAAAAAAAACATGCGATGTGGAAACTACCATAAATCCGGATTCGACTATAAATTTACATCTTACATGTATAGAAAACATAAAATGGAAAAGAAAAAAACTGAAAAGGGGGGAAGAAATAGTGTCTCTTTTAGAAGTGCATGTACAAATATTCTTAAAACTGCACGATAATCTTCTAAAAAATGCGAATATAATTAAAAGTTGCATAATTCACATATGATAAATGTAAAAAATAAAAATATATTAAAAAAAGCATAAATTATGCATTTCCTAAAAGCCCGTAAAAGTAAACAAAACCAAAGTACATAAGAGCACTCCCAGCAGTGGTGAAAGGAGAAGGAATGGGGGAGCAAACCGTAGTGACACTCTCCAGCAGCAGCGCGAGCGATGTGAGGGAAGGATTGAAATGGCGACGCTCGCCATTTCAAATTGGGAGCGGCGAGAGACAAACGGTTTTGTGAAAACCGTTTATACGTTAAACGGTTTTCAGAAAACCGTTTAACGTATAAACGGTTTTCACAAAACCGTTTATAATAACCATTGTGTGTAAATACACATACTTAAGCACTTTAAATCTTTCTAACTTAAATGCAGATCCGTAAACTGAGTTT
>JASFAX010002388.1:0-46168 GCA_030737875.1 Allium sativum | reverse complement strand
AGGGTCGTTCCCACTCCGGGGATTCAGCGATGGCAGCGCAGGTGTGGGCACTGTTGGAGTGACGTACTCGGGTAGTTCTCCTCGCCTGACTCGAGCCTCAATAAGGTCACACAAATGTCTGCAGTCATCAGTGTTGTGACCGTCCATGTCATGAAATATGCAATGTCTGCTGGAATTGCGTTGTGCTAGTGTTGGTTCCCTCTTGGAAAGCCTTGGATATTAGGCAGCACCCCCTGTATCTACGTAGATATTTCTCACGATGTCATTCAGTTCAGTGTATTTGTCGTATCAGGACCCTCTCTGGGGTGGAGCATTACGATCATTCTTTGCATTGGCTGCTCCTTTGCCTTTTCCCGAATCAGATGGTTCAACATCTTTGAGAATGTTGACTTCGAGGGTTTTCTTCTCGGAAGTTGCATCTTCTTGCCGCAGAAATCTATCTGCTTCAAGGTAGAATTCGCCGAGATTTCGTGGTGGATCTCGATACAAGGATTTTTTAAACTCTGAGTTATCTAGAACGCTGGATACTGCTGCCATCAATACCATGGATGGTTCAGGGCGATCAACTGATGCTGCTGCAGCGTTGAATCTTTCCAGGAATGAACACAAAGTTTCTCTGGGCCTCTGCTTGATTGTATTGAGTGGCGTAACGTTCTTGGGCCATGCAATGTGAACCCAAAATTGTTCAATAAAGCGTGCGACCAACATGTTCCAACTGCTGATCGATTCTGTTTCTAGCTGCCGAATCCACATAGCGGCTATGTAAGTTAGAAAGAGGGGAAAACACATTGCCATGATGTTTTCCGATGCCGATTTAACTTCCATATGTCGTTTGTAGCGCATCAGATGCACGGTTGGATCGGTCCTACCGTTGTAGGGCTCCAGTTATGGAAGTTTGAAATCCGGGGATTGCGGGAATTCCTGATTTCCAGAGTGAAAGGAGTGTGGTTGACGTCATCCACGTCATTCTGATAAGTGAGGCCTCTTGATAGGCATTCAATCAGATCTACTAACCGATTCCCATCAAAAAGTTGTTGCAAGTTGCCAAGATTAGAGCTGGTGCCCCCAGCGTTGAATGCAAGGGAGGATGGAAGCTGTTGTTGAGCTGGGAGTGGATCGTGGAGACCGGTTCGTGAGCAAAGGAGGTGCATCACGAGCCGGGTTGTGGAGGCCTGCTCGTGGATCGAGTTGGTCGGCTCGTGGAGCATGCTCATGGAGATCTGCGGCTCGTGATCCAGGGTTGTGAAGGTCGGTTTGCGGTTCGAGGGGTGCGAGCCGATGGGGTCGTGATCCTCTATCACGAGCCAGTTCAGGTTCTGCATCACAAGCGGTGTCCTGTTGCTGAACGGGGGATTGAAATCCGGTGTTCATCTGATCTGGAACTGAAGTAGGTCCTAGTGCATTTCCAATAGGGAGGGTGTTGCCCCCGAGTCCATGTAATGCGCGAGCCTCTTCTATGGCTTCATTTCTAATGCGTTGATCGTTACTCGGCCTTCCATCCATCCGAGCAAAGAATCCATCGATCATCTCCTGTTGCTTCCTGAGGAGATCATCTCTCTTTGCCATTTGATACCTCAATTTAGCGAGAATGCCGTCCATCTCTTCTCTGGTTAAGTATTGCAAAGGTCTCCATGAGAGGAAGCCTCCTGGCTCGTCTCGTTCCTTGTGTCTTCAGCATCAGCATCATCAACATGAGCGGAATTTCCAGTCTTATTCCTTATGATTGCCATTTATCCAATAACCAAAAAATCCAAGCAGAAGTTGAAGTTGTCATGTGCCCCTAACCTGGCGCGCCAAAATGTTAGACCAAAATCAGGTCCTAACACCCAAATGCAGATCACAAATCACAGAATGCAGAAAAAAGTAAATAAAGAGGAGACACACGAGGTTTTTATAGTGGTTCGGCTGTAGATGTAGCCTACGTCCACTTTATAATCTTATTGTTATACTGACAGATTATGGGAACTAGTTATATGCAGACACACAATCCGTGTGTTAATTGAGATTACGAGAGGAGAATTTATGTGTAGAAATGTGCAAAGTCCTTGCAATCGGTAATGGCAGAGGCTGTCTAGATGTAGGACAAATCCCAGCCCAAAAAGTCCTTGAAAATGCCTTCAAATGGTGAATTTATAGCTGTAGGAGAGCTTCTTGGAAGACTGGTTCGTGATGGGGTATGTGGCATCTGATACGGAAAAGTAGGAGCAAGATGTGGCATGAGAACAGCTCAAAACAGTGCGTGTATCAGCAGGTGTAGGAGTCGGTTCGTGGTCATGGGATCGGATCGTGATATGGGCTCCACGAACTGAGGTCTGATCGTGAGCAGTATGATGAAGCTGGTGTGTCACGAGCGGGTCGTGATTAGGAGGTGTACCAGGAATGGGTCGTGGTCTGAGAGTGCGCCACGATCCAAGGGGGGCGATCCGTTGAAGGGTAAACCGAGGGTGCACCACGAGCCAGAGAGGATGCACGAGCCATACTCCGATCGTGTGATGCTTCGTCGCTTTATCCAGGAAATTGCCAGATTACACCCATTCATGGAAATAGGCGTAACTTTTAAACCGTAAGTCCAATTGAGCCAAACCAAATCTCAAATTGAAGCTAATTCAGAGATCTACAAGAATTACAGAGCTTAGCTTTGTAATTGCTGTTTTCGGGCCCAAAAAAGGTCGTCTGATAGGAGTTTCGGGCCTTTCTTTGTTCGTGATGCGACTTTGACCAAATCACTGCCTGTCTTCTGATGTTGTTCTCCATATCCGAGCGCGATGCTATCCAGATATTCAATGTGACAACATTTACCAAAAAGTGTGTCACCAGACGCCTTCTGTTATTCTAGTTCGCAATTTCATTCCAGGCTCCCCCCTATCCCTTTCGATCTGAAAACAATGATGATTAATTAATCATGGTTCTAGTTATAGTTAATTTAGTTTAATTACTTAAAAACCAGACCGTTACTTCTCCTTTTCAGTTAGCTTCAGGGTTTCTTCTTCAGGAATACCTCTTCGTTCCCGGTCCACTATTCTTTGTTGAAACCACCATAGTCGCTGCCTATTCCACGGCGCTGCGCCTTCCCTCTTTGGCTGGAGCTTCATCAGAAACCGCTCGATCGAGCGCCTCAACCTCAACGTTCGTCTCCCCAAAGCCTCCTCCACTCGAGTTCCCCTGCTACTCCCTAAACGTCCTCAAAAGTCGTACCTTCTAGGCCACAATCCTGCCACTAGAGAGCTTAGGAAAAGATCACCACTGGTAGATATCAAGCACTTTTCGAGCTGATTATTATTTGAGTTGAATATTTTCGATTTAAATGAACGGATGGAGTGGAAGTGGATTGAGAGGATCGTGAAATTTCGTCTGTTTACAGTTTTGGATGGCGGCAGGAACTACTTTGCCCACACATAGCTAATTGACCGAAAATTAAGGGTTTGTTGATCCATTTATGTAGAAATGGTTAGGATTTATTAATATTTTATTATAATAAAACTTAATGGTAAAGTATCACCTTAAAATGCATATACGTCCTCCGTTTTTGACAAAAAATGTAATCCTAGCATTAAAAATATTCCAGACCCAGTGGGACAGGTTTCGTCGAATTCCGAGGTCGTCTGTGAAAAGTCCTTTGTAATTATCCATGAAAAATCAAGTGTTTAAAATTTGAAACCTTGGCATTTTGCTAGACCTCTTCCTTATGGATCTAATGAATCTTGTTTCATTAAATTTGGAGTTTATTTGACCAGTCGTTTATTCGTTAAAAGTTACCCCTATCTAAATAATCTAAACAATTAAATAGAAATAGAAACATTTTTGGCCACTGAAGTCACATACGATATCGGTTTGCCACGAAATTTGATTTTCTTACAATAATTTAACGATACGGTTCCAATGAAACTAATTTCATTGAAAACTGAGACCGTTTGCAAAAATGGCTATTTTTATCGCTCAAATAGTATTAATAAAATATTATATAAATTTCCAAATAAATCATAATAAATTATTTTTATCATATATATCCAAACAGAATATATATACAACTTCAAATATAATTAATACAACTCAATATCGTTTTTAAATTTCCCTTTTAAATATATTATATAAACGTTATATTTTAATAACGATTTCCATAGCGACTATTTTAAAATTTGATTTGGACATAACTACCAATCTATATTATGGAATCTGAATTTTTCACTTCCATATGAAAATTATTATCAATTAGATTCCAACATTTCTTGTATCACAGAAATCTGATTTATATCGGATCCGATATATCCCGTTAAAGTTCAAATCGTAAATTTCGAATTACCGCGCGATTTCGAGCTCGTTTATAATATAAATATAAATTAATGTTCAAACTTCGTTTTAATAAACGAATTATATATTATAAATTCATTTAAAATTCCAGATATAATATTTAAAATAATAAATTAAACATTTGACTACAAAAAATATGGGACATTACAAATCCCTTCAGCTGACTTGGCACCTACATCACGAGAAGAAACTGTAATTGAGTTAGAAGAAAATGCGGTCCTCTCAATATTTTGCTCCATAATGCAACGACAAATTATAACAGCTTTGACAAATTATGGAGAGAATATGGAGATACCTTCCGCCGATTGCTTATCCGGAGCTGTAATAGAAACCTGAGCAGGTGGAGGAACAAGAATTTCAAAGATTAGTGGGTCATCAAGATTGTACTCCTAGACCCAGAAGCCCCGAGTTCTACGACTGAGCTTGAACCTTCATCAACCTTATTTTTCCCTTTAAGCTTAATCCTTTCCTCCTCCATAGATTCTTTAACTAGATGCCTCCCTTATGCTAGCCTCTCAGGTTCCTCACCCTTGAGGTAAGTCAGCATGAGCTGGCTCTCATCGATAACCTCAACCTGTAAACATTGCTTTTCACCCTCAACAATTTGGTCCCACAAATCAACTAAAGTGGTAGGATAGTTCTTGATCTAGGAAATGTCTCGGGTTCGAATAACCTGAGCAAAGAAGTCTATCAACAATTCATCAAATTCTTCTATCTCCTGCTCGGCTGTGGCAAGTCTAGTGGTAGCATTGGAAGCGGATTCGAGGGCTTTGTCAGCATGTCCCTCAGCGAGAACCGATCTTTCCTCAACATGAGCTAGCTTGTCCTTCAAACACACCATTTATTTCTCCCAAGTAGCTCTCTCCTCAGCTAAGAAATCGCGCGACAATTTCAGCTCGGTGTTAACCGATCTGAGGTTCTCTATCTCTTTCCTCATAGTCGTACCCTCCTTGCTATTTGATTCCAGCTCAGTGTGAAAACGCCTCTCACATCCTCTAACTATTTCTTATAATTTTCGACATCCCGCCAAGCTAAAGCAAGCTGAGCTTGAGTGTCTTCTAATTTCTTCTCGGCTTCATCTCTGGACCTAACATTGTATTCTTCTTTTTCCCGTGCATCTTTAACATCTATTTCAAGGAAACAGATGACCTCAGTGAGTGTCTTGGAATCTTTCTTCATTACTTTGTATTGTTTATCCACAAAGCCCACTCGGTCTTAGACTTCTATCTCCCAATCATTGGGAAACGATTCAAGATCTGAAACGAAGCGCATATTTCTGAAATAGATCTCGGGGAACTTCTCCCGCAAGTGCTCCAGTTTTGCCAGATTTTAAGTGGTAAGGACCACCGGTTGTGTAGTAGTAATGTTGATGTTGCGCTGTCCAAAAGGGACAAGAGCTGTCTTTCCCTTTTCCAACTTGTTTCTTTGGCCTCATGATGCTTTTTGGTAGATTCCCCCTGAGTATGAATTCTCGTCAAAGGGTCGGAACTTTGGTGGCTTCTTTCCTCCCTCATGCTCAGTTTGGTGACTATAGTGCTTCCCAATGTCGTTCCTTGGAGGAGAATGAGAGCACGAAGAATGAGGTCGGTAGGAATCGTAGTGCTTCTTGCTATTTCTCCCGCGACTGTCACCGCGGTCATGCTCAATAACGGGATTGAATCTCAGGGTGTACTCGCGAAGAACACTATGAGAATAACGGCAAAGAGTCATTTTTCCTGCAAAAACAACAAACAAGTATAAGGGCCATGAGTCAATACAGTGTATAGATGTCGTGACGTGCGGTGCATGTGATATGTGTGTCTTGTGTGATACCCCCTTAACAGACCAGGGCCCGGAGCCAGGCTTGTTTGCACAGTATCTCCCTCTTTAATAGGAGTAGGCTCCTCCTCAGAGGTAGGAAAGAATGACCCTGCTCCAATATGCTCAGAAGTGTAGATATCATCTAACAAGGGAAGCTTGGCTAAATCCCCATATATTTGTTCTTCCTTTAATGAATCATGAATTGGGGGCTTAGTCGGTTGCACTGTTTTTGGAGATGATTGCCCTTCGAGAATGGAAACACACTTCGGTTCATCAGCTTGAGCTTTACCTCCAGTATACACATTCATCTCCTTATCATCTTAAACACCTAGCGACGAAGGACTTTTGGGAAACTCAATTGTTGTTGTGATCTCTGTGGTTACTTATCCCACGATCGAGGGCATACTACTAGACTCCCCAAGATCTTGAGCTGGGGGCATACACATGTAAGGCTTACCACCCTGGCCAAGCCCCCGTCTTATATTAAGAAGTTGGTGTTTATGGAGGTTCTCGTCGGTGATAGATTTCTTGATTTTTCGAAAATTATATTCGGTCTTTAGGAGGCGGGACAAACGATCTTCGTATACTTTACCCTCTTGCTTCTTAAGATAGGAGACTGTAAAAAGAAACGAAGTATTAGTACATTGGTTTATACAGTTGAAGCAGATACTTAGGAATCTGAAATTTACTCGACTTCAGCCACTTCCTCGCACACCCATCCTGGTGCTTTATATAGAACCACTCAGTTTTGGCATCGCCTAAATTGTTGCGTCCATCAGTCAGGACTTTCTTAGTAGGAATGGACTCAAAGAAAACGAAATTCGAGGTCCCAGTGGAATGTTGTTTGAATTGGAAATAGAAGTTTAAATCCTCATAGAAATGTTCAGTGTCCAGAATTTCCGCGTATGCAATGTACAAGGTATATAGAGCAGCATAAGCGTTGGGATGAAGCTGCATGAGGGTAATACATAGTCGTCTCTGGAGATCAACGACAATGGGAGGAAACAGAGGAATAGCGCCTATTGAGCACATGACCTTACTGATGGCCATAAACCCTTCCAGAGAAGAATGGGTCCTATTCTTTTTCTATGGAGTCTTAACGTCATCCTATGGTATCCCATGCTTTAAACATATTTTCTTTTGCTTTATATCTTCAAGTGTGGAAGCGGTGGAATCACTCGGATCGTCTAAATCTATGGCACTCTCAAACTCATCGGGAGCTTGGGTATCTCCAATCCCGCCTTCTTCTTCCTCGAGCGACGCACTCTCGGGGGAGGATGATTCTGCATCAAGGCCTGTCTCATATTCTGATCCTGAAATATCCCAAACTGAGTCTGATGGGAGCACGTTAGGATTGTAATAACTTGTAAACCCTGAAGTTGTGCTCGTGTTTGACAGCCTTGTCGAACGTCTATCAGCCATATCTGCTATGTTATTGCACAAACATTAAAGATTAGAGTATAGTTTCCCGTGAACCCCGTGTGTGCAGGCGCTAGTGTGTGCCAGTGTGTGCAGTACCGAAAAGAAAAACGTGAAGTAAGGAAGATAAACATGCAATTAGCTATTTGTCGCCAAGTTATGTTATCATCCAGTCTAGTCCAACATGTTCAAAGCGTTCTAACCTAACTGTTCGTCAATTTACTCAACTTATAGGGGATAATTAGCAGAAATGTGTGATGGTATGTTTGGTTGATTGGTATTGCTTGGTCGGAAATAGTTGAATGGTTGCCTCGAAAGCAAGTTAGTTTGTGTAGTTATGAAATTCGAATCGAAAAGGGATGGCCCGATTCGTGGTTCAAGGCCAGTTCGTGGATAAGCGCCAGCTCGTGCTTCGTATCGACTCGCCATCTCAAAACGTTGTTCGTCTCGCAATGAAGGCCCTACTCGTGATATAGTTTTGATTTATTTTTAAACATAGACTCGTGACTCAAGGGTTCGACCCGCTGGTGGTATTGGGACACGACCTGCTCGTGACCCTTGGAGGTATCACCCCACTCATGAAGACAATAAGTAAATATTGGATAGACTCGTTCGCACCCCGTACTCTTTCCACGAGCTTGCATGTTCCTCTTCTCTACAAACAGAGTCAACATTCCATTTCACGACCCGTTTAAATCCCTTGTATCACGACCCGATGCTCTCCACCTCTCTACGAACCAGATTACCAAGGCATGCCTCTCCCATAACCCTTCTGCTTCCCATCTTCATGAGCGAGTCCTTCAACTATTATGCTACTTCCCTAACCTCCAATCAAGGGCATCGTCAATCAAGCTCATCATCCTCCATGATCCCTGACTTCACGGTCTAGTTTCAAACCCTGGAACTCCTATTGGCTCGCCTAACGATTGAAGGATTCGCCTTCCTGGAGCCATCGCTTGACCATGACCAAAGCCACCAACACCGGTGTATGCTCCAGAAATCATGGTGCCAAAGTTATCAACGAAAAACAATGAGAATGGACGTGGAAATTATGGGTGATGATTTACAAAACATATGAATTAAAATTGTAATACAAATTAGAAATCAACTAATCTCTGAATACCTATGGATTAAAGATCGGAGCCTGCGATTTTGGTTAGGGCAATAATTAGGGTTTTTGAGTTTCGGGGATGTTGGGCTTGCTGCGATAAAAAGTGAAATAAGGAGAAAGAGGGAGGCAATGTTTTGTACTGTCACAATGGGCTTCTTAGACCCCCTCTTTCACATGTAATGCTCGGGCCTAATACGCTGGGTCGGTGATGCTGGGCCTAGGCATGCACTAGCCCACTCGGAGGCAAGATCTGCTAAATACTCGCAAGAACTTTAGTTCGATTCAGCTGGGGTGCCCCAAAATTGAATCAAAGTGGAGTTAATTGAAGATTAGCCGCAGCAGACTTAACGTGTATGCATAAATTAGCATTTAAGAGGTGATAAGTTAAACGATTGAAAATTCGTTAAAAAGTCTAAGGATTTACCTGCGAAATTGTGAGCAATCCGGCTAAGAGTACGAATCCTGCCTGCGTGGATGATATAATTGGAAACTTAACTCCATATTTATACCGGCCTTAAAGATCAAATAACGCGGTTTATTGAAAAGACGCGAAGATATGAACAAATATGACTGTTGGTCTTTACCATTTCGGGAACAGAAAGATTTATGGTTTCAAAGCACGTCCCATCGTTGATAGGATGTACTTCAAGGGGGGCAAAATGTTGGCTAGCTTTTGGACCAAGCCACCACAGACATAAGCATTCACTACTACATGGCTTTGCTACTCAGCTTATGGTCCTTCCCTCATATGCGGCTCGTGGTCCTTCCATAACATGCGGCTCGTGGGCACACTTCACATGCGGCTCGTGGTTCTTCCTTCACCCACGGCTCGTGGATACCCCTCACGACCCGACCATTATATATGGGTCACGAACCTGTCCCGCTCCAGGAGAACATAACCACGAATTGGTCAATCCCCATAGAGTCATGAACCGAAAATCAAGGATCTAATGACACGCATCTATAACGACCATATTAACCACCTCTTCACTCACTTACGAATGGCTCCGGGATTTTCGGGGCGGGCGCCACGGGTCTTAACGAACCACCTGCAGTAATTGCCTATAAATAGCCCAACACTTGGCATTTTTTGGGATCTTTTGGCAATAGAGAGTTCTGATTCCACCATTATCATATTTCTTCTATTTCTAATCAGAGATATCTCAAATTAGCAAAGTGAATTACTATTGTAAAAGTGGGATTGAGAGGAAATTGTGATTGTACTTGCATTCAAACGTATAATCAGAATCATACAAAGTGGACGTAGGCTCTTTAATGTCGAACCACTATAAAATTGGTGTGTTTGTTGCATTTTATTGCATTACTAGTTTTAATTCTCTACAATTCAAGACAATTTGGGTGTTAGAACCACTTTTTGGTCTAACAAAATCTATTTTAAGCATGCTCCATTTGTTATTATTTAGTAACATAGAACATCAAAATTTAACTCCACACTCGATTATATGTTGATGAAGAGGTAGTTTGTGTTTATGTTGATTAAGCACACACACATATACATACATACATACATACATACATACATCTGAGGAGCATTCAGTAGCATCCCAAACAGTGAGCACCCCATTTGCTCCTTGATATCCACCATATATTTATATTATAATAAGTTAGTGGGAGATGAGAGAGTAAGTGGAAGGAGAGAAAGAGGGAAATGAGTGTGGAAATCAGGGGGCAAATGAGGTGATGTACTGTTTGGGGTGCTATTGAACAACTTGGTTATTTATTTGCTTACTCGATCATAAAGTGATGATTGCATTAATTTGATTAACTTTATTATCTAAGCAACATAAACTTGGTGAGAGCTAAAAGAATAATTTTCCGGGTTCAGATAAGGTTGACTCGAGATTGAGCTTTTTTCCGTTCACTCACATGTGTGGCTAGTTGACTCATTTGCATTGCGAGTTTCGCGATTGGGTGATTCAGAGTGCATTCCTAGTAACAATCAACATAAAACACTGATAAACTACTTTTTTTGGTTGCCTGATTCAAGAAAGAATACATAATAACATGACATGCAAAGTTGTTCATAAAAACCAAGGCCTACTTAGTTTATTCTTTTAATTTTTAAATTTTTGTATTTGTTTGAAAAATGCTTCGTTGATCAAGGATAAAATATTTTGAAAAATGATGTTCACATAGGAAGTTGATTGCAAATATATTTGATTTTTTTGTGTTTTGGGACATAACAAAAGAACACAAAACATTTCATCTCTTCTACTTTTCATCGATTGTCGTAAGACTCGCAACGATTAGAAATTATAAAAATATTTAATATATTTTACTTATACTTGGTAGTGGATGTTGAAAACACAAAACTTTAAAATGAAATTGAGCAAGAGGGTAATGCGTTCGTTCATATGACATATGTACTTTTATTTCAGTATTTAATGTGTTTGTATATACTACCATAATATTGTCTTAAAGCTAGGGCAGAACCAATTCATGAGGGCACTGCACAGCTGCAAAAAAACACCATTACCAAAAAACATGGTTTCCAATTGCTTCATTCATATTCAATTGGTTTTGTTTGACATAAAAAGGTTCAACTCTTCTCATCTAAGGTGTTTGAGTGTTTTACCTAAATCTTTTATTGTCGAGGGAGTGCGTTCCTTTTTGATTGTTTAGCCTAAGTTTTTAAATTTTAAATTTTTGGAAATGATTATAAATTTAAGTATTTTGCTTCGTTCTTTTTACAGCTCATTGCTAATTCATATTTGAGTTTTTTTTAAATGTAGTAGAATTTATACGTGTTTGTAAGAATAAGGTATGAAATTTTAAACTAGATGGTTTACTTTCAAATACAAAGAAAAACATAGTTTTTTCTCCTAATTTTTTAACTAAATTATAAAATGATTATTTTTAACTGATATTTTGAATTAATGTTTAGAACCAATTATAAGTTTTTTAGAAGCATTCTAGGTGTAAATAGTTTATATAAAATTAGTTGATTACTTTACGAAATTATTTCTATCTTATGTAATATGACATCTTTCAAAGTGTTTTTGTTAAATATCTAGTTTTATAAATAATATGCATACATATATAATTTTCAAAAAGGGTTGAAAATTATAGGAAAATGATTTAAATAGGGCACACGAATTTCTTTGTGGTTAAATCATGTTTTATTTACCTATTATGAAAAGTAAATAACTATGCTTAACTTTAAAAGCCAATGGAATCGACCTACCTATTTATGAGAGTTAAGATTGATGTCCAAATATGGTTTAGAAGCACTTGTGCTCTAACCTACCAGTTTCACTGTCGATTGATGAATAGTTGAGTTGGGAAGGTCAAAGACATTTTAATCGTGTAGTTTATTTACTTTCTTATGGAATGTCATTAATACCATACTTAACAGTATAAGGCAATGAAGCATGCTTGTCTATTTTTGAGAGTCAACAATGTTGTTCGGGTAGGGATTAAAAGCAATAGGGATATAACCTAGTGGCTTCATTCTTGATGGAAGTATAACTTAGGATGAAAAGGTCAAAAATGCGTTAAGTATATGGAACCTGATTTCCATTAGTGATTATTTTTAGAATTGGATTGTTGATTGTTGACTATAGAACTTGACTAAATATTAACTCAGGAACTATCTAAAAGCTTCACTACTTCGTAGGATTTGAGACTTCTGAGGAAGAAGCATTGGTATGAAATGCCTTATGCTTTAAGAACTTATATATGCGAGATACCCTAGGAGGAACCCTTTATATTGTTTGCTTACTTCTTAAAGATCCGTAAATTATTTATCGAAACCTCATTGATTGTTTCAAACTATTTGGGATCAGTAAGCGTTTTACTTACCAAATACCACTTCAAGCCAATATATGAATCTATGTTTGGAAGCGGTTATGAAGTTGAATGTTACAAAATTGATTTGTTTATCATACTGTTTGGTCCAAGGGAGTTATTAGCATTTACATTTCGGATTTACGCTATAGAATTTAACTATATATCGTAAGATTATATCCAAGAGTGAGGCCAATGTTTCCATTTGTCAGTCGACTAAAGTTGGAATACTTAAGGTTTATGACATGTTCGAGTGATGAAGACTCATATGAGAGATGCCAAATGTAAATTCAATCGGAAATGAAAGAAAACAAGGTAGGATGCATTGCTTGAGGTTTAGTTAACCAATGATATGGCATATTAACTACATATCTAGAGATTCTTATTGATGTTGCTAGCAGGGGTTAATGATTTCAAGGTTACATATTTTGACATGGAAAACTAATGTTTGCATTAATGATATATTTTATCAAGAGATATACGACGCTTGGAAGGTAGCTTATGATCATCATAGGTGGTAAGCATTGGTTTATTGAAGGCACCCTACGAAAACCCTTTATATTGGCGTAACCTTAGTGGTTTTAGATGTACTTATAATACTATTGTGTTGTAAGATACAAGAATCACACCTTTTTTTAACTTATAATCTATACCCTATATATTATCTATTACATCACCATATTAACTTAATAAATTATTTTGTTTCTTTAGGAGAGAAACTATTACGATGATTCGTAGAGTCTTATCAGTTTCTATTAATGCATGGATTCATGTATCACGAGTTCTCTTATATTATATTTATAGCTAATATGTGATTTTTGTTTTCCCAAATTTCTCGTGTATTTTGCAAAGTAAAACAAGTTTTACTGTGGAAGCTATAAAGTTCAGAAGACAAGATGGAGGCATCCATAATTAATCCATTTCCTTTGCAATGTACTATGTATTTATATACCAACAATAAGTGGACATATATAATTATGACTGTTTAGATTGATGATAATACTTAGTTTTTTATGACCCCAAAATTATATTTTGGATTAACCCTTTATATAGGCTTTTGGATATTACATGTTACTGTTCCAATATGTGGTTCTAATACTTTTATCTTACTTATTTTTTTTTTATTTTTTTACCATAACTATCTTCCTTTTCGACACTTGAGCGTTAGACACATAAATACCGTAAATGTATTAGTGTTAAGAATCAAGGATCGAAAAGTTAGATCATTATGTTTGGTATTAGGACATAAATTTAACAAGCATCTTAGCCTTGGTTGGGTTTTCTTTACCATAACTATGAAAGGTCGCTAAGTAGTAAGAGGTTTATGGCTTGTTGACTAGCATAGAAGTTCAGTTGGTTCAGATTATGTGACTAGATATTTGGAGATATGGAGTTGGATAACATGATGAAGCATAGGTTGGCATCACTACATTTGACCTATGCAGGTATCCATCCAAAGCTCCAAAGCGATGTGACTGAGTAGTGCTCAGTGATTGTTCTTCAGTCCGGTAGGCATAGGTCTAAAAATTGAGAGATAGGGGTAGCAAGTGGAATTTCAGTTGTTCGGGGGATATTTCAGGTTTATTTGGTCATAAATATGAGTAGAATGGGCATTTTGTTAAGAAACATAGGTTGGGTGAGGGAAACTAGCAGTGAAAGTGCCACTAGTAAATATATCAACTTCTAAGGTGTCAAATCTAGGGTCTTAGGTAGTAAAAACTCTGTTTTCACCAAGGTTGTATAACTACTACAAATCGGTTCATATTGTTAGGGACATAATGATGCTTCAAATAGGACAACAACCTAGGGTTTTCACTATTGCTTCATCACCTTCTAAATTTGCAACTTAAGAGGAGAAACATGTTCTAGTAAGTATACTATCTAGTCATGAAATTTCTATATGAGTCTTATTTTTTATTCTAGTGCTTCTCTTGATTTCATTTCTAGTAGCCTTGTTGGTAGATTAAGAATTCAGCCAATTATGGCTTTATATTTTTTTTTTTTTGTTATATCTAATGAGGGCCTCGACTAATCTTGGTATGGTATTCTTAGAAGCTTTTGTTAATTATAATGACCTACTCCATTTATTTGATATATACCTTCTTAGGTTTAGATATTATATGAGATGGATTTGGCATCTCAAAATAATGATATCTTGGATTACGTTAAGAGAGCCATATCTATAAAATGATAATATGAGAAGATTTGGGTTGTATTTAGTGATGTATTTAGCTCACTTACTTGTAGTTTTATTTATTTTCTTAACACAGTGGAAGAGGAATTGGTTTTGATCTTTACCATTCAATTTTTTATACTATGTTTGAAGATGTGTTGGGACCTCATTGGGAGATATAACTTCAATTGATTTGGTTTAGGATGCTATAATTATAATGTTTCTTGTTTATAAACTAACACCAAATGTGATGTTGAAGCAATTTCATCAAGTTGGTGATATCTGAGGATAAGCTTGATCAGTTCGAATTGGGAAGCGCCCGTCGTCCGTGCTACGAAGCAAAGACAATTCTGTAAGTCTGTGTCTTGATTACCCCGGGCTCAATAAAAGGACTCTTAGAAACAAGTAGCTTTTTCCTAAGATAGATGACTTGATTGATTAGCTTTATGGTTCTTTTGGGTTTTCTCATCTTGATCTTGCTACGACTTTCATCAACTTAGGGTAGAATAGGAGATGCGTCTGTGTAGACTTTTTATATTGATAAATCTTATGAGTGGTTAGTTATATGATTCTGCCTAAAAAAAGATCCAAATTTTATTTTGGACATAATGATTTGAATTTCCCAAAATGTGTTGAATAAGTCTGTTCTTGTATATACTGATGATATTCTTGTCTACTCTAAGACCGATATGAAAATACTCATTATTTGAAGATTGTATCAGATATATGAAGCTACATGCATTAGAGGAAAAATTTATCAAAGTGTCTTTTGGAAATCATAAGATAGTTGTGGGTCATGTTGTCTCAACCAAAGTTATTTCCCTAGATCTAGTGAAGTTTATGGCTATTTAGGATTGGAAGTCACCATAAAGCACAACAAAGATTAGCTGCTTCTTGTTTTCATCAAGTTGTTACATAAGATACATTTAGGATTTCTCAAAGATTGCTTCATGTTTGACAGATCTAACAAAGAAAAACATTAAATTTGTTTGTACTGGCAAATACGAGCAAACATTCATAAAGCTAAAGGAAAGGTTGATAAGCACTCCTATTATACCAGTACTATGTGAGGTGAAGGTTTAACTATCTACACATATGCTTGTGGAAAAAATCTAGGTATTGTGTTTATGTAGCATGAAGGTGACAGATGCTGAACGTATCCTCAACATAAGAAAAGATATAAAACTGAGTAGGGTGCACAACACAAGGTTTTGCTAACGTATGATATGGTATATCAACTCTATGTCAAAAGATACTTAGCGACGTTGTAAGCAGGAGTTGTGTAACAACCCTGATTTTGGGAACCAATTTAAATTTTTGATTTAATGGATTTTAAGCATTTAAAATGATTTATTTTAAGAATTAATGATTTAAAATTTATTTAAATCAAAGTTAGAACGTATACATTTAAAATTTAATCAAAACGAACTCGAAATGGCATGGTAACTTTAAAATTTGGTTTTAAACTTCAACTCAATATACATAATGCAGTATAAATCAGATTTCAGTAAAACGAAAACCCTTAGAATCTATTTAATTATATCTTTCTAACGAATGTGAGAAACCGAGATTTCACTTTATAAATTGTAAGTTATGTCCAGTTTAAAATTTAGAATAGTCGCTATGGATTTTATTAATAATTTTAATAATATATACGCCCTTAAAATAGCCATTTTGCAAACGACCTCCATTTTCAACGAAACCACTTTTGTTGGATCCCGAATGTCAAATTATATTCAGGTTTAGAACTTCATAATTTTGGGAATTAATATGTGAGCACAGTAGATTTAAACGCGTTTTCAATTTCAATTTGAATTTAAATAAGTCAGTTAAAAGGCCATTTTTTAAATGGTCTCCATATTTGACGAAACTAATTTAAATAGTTAGATTTCAATTTTCATAATTTTTGGAGTGAGTATGTGGCCCCGGTCAATTAAAATGTATGTTGGAGTTCAATATTGATCGTTATATTAATTTATATTTTAATTTTGATAAAAGCCGATGGAAACAGTTGAATTGGCTTACGAAACATATTCCATTGTGTCCGGAACGGGTGTATATGGCTAGGAGCGATAGTCGTTGGGCTTGGTTTGGAGTTTGGACACAAAATGAATTGATAAGTGAACTAAAATATTATAATTATATATATAAAGACCTGGTCAAAAGGGGTCAAACCCTACTTTTTCAACCGACGGTCAAACCCAGCGCCTCTATCCGATTCAAGGGTAGAAATCGCCCGAAACAAATCCCTTTGATCTCCTCATCCATCAAATAATTTCTGAAATTTAAAACATGAAGATTGAATAGCGTTGAGAGATCTATAATTTCATACCGGTATGATCGATTTTAACGTCTAGAGTTGTTCGAATTTGGTGCTAAAACCATCAACGTTTACACGCGCTTCCAGGAGGCTACCGGAGTTCGTGCTCGACGCTTGGCTAAATGATGGACGGCGGCGCATAGGGCTATGGAGTGGTGGTCGACGATCATGGTACGACAGCCTCTAGGCTAGTGCGCAGTTGATTTGGGGATGTCGACTTTGGGTTTCAGCGTGGACCTGAAGGTTACGAAGAAGATAAAGATTTAAGGGAAAATTTAATTAATTAATTAATTTTATAAGTTGATGTAATTAAAATGTTCGTAATGCCATTTTTTTAATACGAGAACGAAATTAAGTGATTTCAGTTGCCTTGCGATCATGGAAGCGAACACTACAACATGGGACTTACCATAATAGAAACGAAGCAAGTTGAATTTTTGAGCTAAAATAAACGTATGTTTAATTTAGTTTGAAAATGAAATCTTCAAATATAGACTGATGGAGTGGAAACCAAAATGAGAACTCTCTCACTAAAATATTTGTATAGTTATTTATTTTATAACTGAATATATGAATTGTCAGTATTGATTTTTATCTGTTCTAATTATCGTAAAATGTTGTACAACGCCTGTTAGCTCACTTCACTGTTGTTTGAAAACCCATGGATGATCTGGTTGACTGTATTGTGTTGTGATTGTGATGATTAACATATTAAAAATAATTTTAAGATTATTGTGGTAGTTGAAATTAAATTATAAATATCCATTTATAATATAAACAGTGAAAATTTGTTAATTAGAAAAATAATTCGAATCAAATTAGAATTGGTTAAATTTATTAACCAGTGATTAATTTGAATTCACTGTTGTTGGTTGAAACCCCACATGGGTCTGGGGATGATAATTAATTCACATCTCCCTTTGATTTGACTGTATATCAACCGATTGATTGACTGACTGTTATCAGCGTTATTTAATTATGTAATGCTTATACAATTGTTAATTGCACTCTGGATGTGAATTGAATGTTTAATAGTTGTTTATCACTATTTTTGAATACATGTGATGTATGGAATCCATATAAATAAAATTATATAGTAATTGATTGAGCCTAATTCCAATTCAGAAATAATGAATATTTTAAAATAATATTCAGTGAAGAATAAAATTTTATTTTGATGTCCAATTTTGGATGGACACAAAAATATTGAAATATTCATAACTGAAATGAATATGAAGCCAAGTTAAGTAGATATACACGAACGGTATTTTCTATCAATTTTATTCATTTTATAATGAATATCGAAAAGAATTGATTTCAAAATCTTTTATTTTGAAAATATTACCATTTTAATATTATAATGATATGGAATATTCAACTTTGATTTAAAATTGAAAAATGAAGTTGAAATCGTTTTAAAATGGATTTATAACTGATTTATAAAAATGTCTTAAACGGAAATCAACGATATATACATATACATATACATATATATATATATATAAATGGCTTGAATTGAATGCGCCGCGCAGCGACCGTTCGCGAATTTCTACCCTTGACTTCAGATTGATGTAATGAGAGATCCGACCGTCGGATTATCCTAATACCAGAAATGTTGGGTTCATATCAAAAAGCTATTTACAATGAATATAAGAGATTTAAATTTGAATGGTTAGATTTTAAATTATGTCCAAATCAATTTCAGAAAAGGTCGCTATGAATGCAGTTCTGTGCCCGATATTGGAAACCGATTGTATGATCCTTAATAAAATTAGTAAAAAAATGGAAAATTTATGTAAAATCGCAATTAATGATTTGAAAAGATTATGGATGAAAAATTCCATGTTTGAAAAGATAAAAATATATTTTAATCGAAATAAACTACTTGATAACTAGAAATAATAACCCAATGATTTTTTTTAGAAATAATAAATTCGATTTGCGAATGGGTTTTTACATAACCAGGAATTCCATATAAATTGAAATGGAATAAATGGAAATAACCTTCGGAATATTTCGATATTGAATTCCGTGATTATACGGATATTGATGAGGAATTTGGAAGATATAGATATCGTTATTCCCAATACGATATCCGTTAGTTTCAGAATTTGACATTGAATATAAGTTGATATAATTTCTATTCAGAGCTTTGTATTTAATATCAAATGGGATTTTGGATTCGTCGTGAATGGTGTCTTCAATAACACTGTTCTTAAAACCCGTTGAGAAAAGAATAAATCTTTTAATTAAGATAAATGAAGTTTTCCAATTTATAATTATAAATTGGAATTAAATGAAAGATGATTTTGGGTTCCTTGTAAATGATGTTTTAAATAACATTAATTCTTAAAACCCAATTAATAGTGATGATATGATTCAGAATTTATAAATCTTTTTATTAAGACTTAATGGAAAATTTTCCAAAGTAAAGTTTTCTAATTTAATATATTAAATTGGAATTGAATGGAATTCAATTTGGTAATAATCGAGATGAGCTTCTATAAAGGAAGACCATCACCATATTTGGAATTTAAAAGGCTTCGTCGTTATTCAATTTATAGTATTGATCTGATACGGAAATTTATATTGATTATATACTATTATAATTTCCGTGAAGATTCCATTTTGATGGAAGATGATTTGGGGTTTATCGTGGACTATGTTTTAAAAAACATTAGTTCTTTAACCTAGTTAAAGACAAGATTTATTTACTAAAAATTTGGATAATCATTAAGCAATGATTTTTGAGATTAAAACTAAACTAGGGTTTTAATGAATCTTTAAGTCGATTAAAAATGAGAATGGAATAATTAAATTGATCGAATTCATGAAATGACTGAGAATGGAGTATCACTAGTTTTAGTCCAGGCGATAGTTAAATCTTTAATTAGTTTTGAACATGAAATGGTAATAAATTTTACTGATAACCCAGGGGGGTTAGATATGGAGTACTACAAGTTTTGCTCTATGGGATAAATAGGTTGGGAATGAGTTAATAAAATAAATGGTTACTTCGGTAAGGCACGATAATCCCAGCTAGTTGATAAACCTTAATTAGGTTTAAAATTGTTAAAGGGTAAAACAAAATCTTTTGAAATTGACATCCAAAGGAAGATTAAAGAATAAGACTAACATAATTTATCTTTGTTAAAATTAACGAGAACCATTCCCTAAAGATGTGAATATTTGAATAAAAGAATATTCTAAATTGGAATGCGGCGTATGATGTGTTTTTTATGTATAACACTTGATTATTGATTATAAAATATGCGAGTTATTTGGAAAGACCGATTTTATCTCATTCTGAATAACTTATACGACGATTAAAATTCGACGACGAAGACGATGGTTGAAGACCGGAGATCATCACATCGTTTGGATGATTACTGATGTTTTGATTGGGTTGTACACCCAAGACAAGGTAATAAGTGGTGATCATCCAAATGTACTTGGAGATCGACCGGATATGCAAGGACCTCTCTCCTGTATTGGACGTATGAGGTGAGGAATAAGGTGCCTCCGGTTTCGTTCAGACCTAGAACGAACTTGTAAATGGATGTGTGTTTGACATTGGATTTCATTCTATGTTGATTGATTTCTATTAAATATATATATGTTTGGTTGCGGAGAATTTATTCTCTTGCTTAACACTACTCTATTAAATATATATATATATATATATATATATGTTTGGATTGTCAGTGTGGCATGCTAAGATGCAAATGATCAAGGCTTTTGTTGAAAAGCATGGCCTTGTAGATGATGATCAAAGCACGACTTTAAGTAGCATAGCTTTGTGTATAGCATTTTTTCGCAAGCCTCACATCCGGACCGGGAAACGGGATAGTGATTGCAGGGAGTTCATGACGTTTCTTTCTAGCTAGAAGTGGTGTTATGGTATGGAGCCTTGATGTTTTTACTTATGTGGATGATGGATTGAGGCGCCTCGGATATGGAGTCTCTAATGTCTCAGAGATAGGTCTGATAGGACCGGGAAACGTGTGTTCAGGAATAATTAGTCCACTAAAGTAAGTGTGGACCGGCCCTGAAGATCCAAGGGTTGCCCGTAGGTGTGATCCTGAGACATGCGCTAGAGTGTCTCGAATCAGTGAGGAGACATCCCTTGCCTCGACTCATAGATGGAATCCAATTTCCAATACGCGACTTTTGGTTTTAGTTGTAAACCTATATGGTGACATAGTATGATGGGGTACTATGCCGTCTATGATTGATACATTTACGTTTGAAGTTGTTTTGACACTATACACTTATAATAATATCAAAATGATTTGTTTTAAAGCGTATCAAGCATATTTGGCTATTATAAGGTAAAACTCTAACTCTATCCTTCGGCTTGCATTGAATTATGTGATGGGATTTTAGTCTTATAATAACTTCATTTTCAAAAAGCATTGCACTGTTTATAAATTGTTTATTTTAGAGTATTCATGGGAGTAAACCCGTTCCGTGACATGCGGCGTGGTCCTGTGATTTACTTTATTTTGAAGTAAAGTTTAATAATTGTTTTGAGTTCTCACACCAGTCCCATGACTGACTCGGAGTTTATTGTTTCTACCTAAACTCTGGGTGCCCATATTTTTCACACAGGCAGTCAGTAGGTTTGGATTGCAGATATATCTTTTCACAGGATCCTGGATTACGGCTGGAGCTATATTCGGAAAGCTTTGTATCCGTTTATTTCTTTTAGTTGTGGTATTTGATGTATTTCCACTAAGCATTGTATTTATACATTTTATTTCCACTGCATTATGTTTATGGATTTAAATGTAATTTAATTCTCTGATATTTATTTTTCCGCTGTATATTATCTATCTGAACTTCGATATTCTTGTACTCTTATGTAGTTGTTGTAATAGCTATGAAATGTTCTATTGTTTGTGTTCTGACGTGTCGTGTTCTCAAAATAATCCGGACTCCTCCATATCTTCGGGGATTGGGGAAGTCTAGGTCGTTTCATTGTGGTATCAGAGTTTTGGTTTACAATACTCGAGAACAAGACACATTAGAACCAAACGAAAGAATTCATCAGAGATAGGATTAGTAACATCCTATAAGAATGACTAATTAGAGATAGGGTTAGTAATACCATAGAATGATTTTGAAGAGTACTATAAAAAAAATAAAACGAATTTAATTTTGAAAGTTATATCTTATTATATGTATTTGAGTATTTTATTTATCGGGTATAAGAAGATTTTGAATATAAGTATGATCCACGTGTACTTGAAGTCTTAAATATACTAGGTAGATATAGAATCACACTCTTGTCGCCCGAAGATGATCATGATGATCGCTATAGCATCATCAGTATTTATGCTCGAGTTTCGAAAGTGGTATATCTATATTTTCCAGTTGACTGGTATGAGAACCAAAACTTAGTTACAATTTACTGTTTGTTATTTGACATTGAAAATATGATTTTTGGGGTATATAAAAGTTATATATTTGAAAAGCTAATCAATTAATTGATTGCTGGTTGTGATGTGTAATTATTAGTTTGATTAATAAAAATATTGGAACTATAAAACCAATGTGAAAATGAAAGGTGAAATAAGCCAAATGAAGTTTAAAGTTAAAATGAATTGAAAATTGATTGCAATTGCATACATATACATGTATATATATTGAACAGGTCGTAATATAGATGCTAAGAAGATGTGACGGCCCGCCCCGCACCAGTCTGCATTTCCTCCGAAAGTGCGCTGTACACATGCCCAACTAGCACGGGACGGTCGTCAGAAGAAAGGAAAGAAGGGAATTAACTAGCGAGGAACCTGTAGAATGTCTCACAGCGCATGGAATAAAATATAATAATAACATACTTGACATAAAACAGGTGAGACGGTGCATAAGCTAATAACTAAAACCAACATCAACATTAGAGCAGCGGAAATCCAAATACAGCTTATTACAACTTTCCAAATTTACTGTCTCTAAAACAAAAGAAAACTGAAAGTAAAAGATGCACTACTAATGCCCAAGCAGTGATCTTCAACAACACAGGGAGAATACTATATATATATCATACGTGGAAGCCTCCTGCTCGTCTCCGGATCATCTACCCGTGCATCACCAGCTAACCTGTCTCTAGTCTGCTCGTGTGAGCACCCAGAGTAATAAGAAGAGACATAAAACTCTGGGTCAGACATAAAGCCTGGTATGAGCGATAAACGTCTAAACAGAACAATAACAGGTATACTAAACCAAACCTGAACCTGGACCTGCAACCAAAGAGTTAGTACCACATACCGTACAATACTCTAAGGTGCCATAATAAATAGTGTAGAGAATACGGGGGTGGGGTGTGTATGTCATAAGGGTGGCAAACAAATCAAGCATAACAACCATCCTCACGTCTCTCACTCAGTGCGTAAAGCATACAATGTCCACCACTGTCAATCACTAGACCCATCGAAGTAGTGACGGAGTTCAACTTTTACAACTACTGCTACTACCAAGCTTACCACATGGAGTCATGACCAAATCTTTACAAATGACCCCACTTCATTGGTCTATAGCCCTTTAGTCGTACCTAGGCCATTGCAGCCCAGAATCCATTCACGTACCTCCCATACATAGTGATCCAAAGTAATAGACATCGACTACCCCTTGGCACACGTCCCGCAGCAAAGCCCAATCATGGAGTGAACTCATCGGTTCCCAACTGGATCCTGAGCTCTAACTTCCCATATTGGACTACCTTTGCATCTCTGGTTATTGGTCAACACTGGGTCGGGTCGGGTTCCCCTTCTAGCCATCGGTTCAGGTCGGGTCCTCTACTTTGAGTTGGTTCTGTTCATAGTCTTCTCCTGTGACGGTTCGGTTCGGGTCCACAACGTTGCATCGGTTCGGGTCGGGTCCACAGCGTTGCATCGGTTCGGGTCGGGTGTCCCACTTCGGGTCGGGTCGGGTTGCCATCTCCCATTCAGTTCGTGCTCCCGCTCCGATCAGCTCCCTCATTCTTCATTTACTCCAATCCGATCCCTTCGTCTTACTCTAGTCCGAGCCCTTTATCCTTAAGTCGATCCGATCCGAGCCCTTCGTCCTTAAGTCGATCCGATCCGAGCCCTTCTTCCTTAAGTCGATCTGATCCCCAGCTTAACCAACATGGCCTTCCTTTTTGCCAAGCCTCTTTTGTGCCAGATTTCGGTTCGGTTCGGATTCCTTGCCCAGCTCTCCTATCCGATCTGAGCCCATACCCGATCCGATCCGAAACCCTGCACAACTTTCTGTAACTTTTTCCAGCAACTTGTTTACGCCATTCGACGACATTTTCGACCAATCTAACTATTCTAATCAACCACAAATCATTCCAAACAGTCATAGCATCATAGCAAACTAACCACAAACACCAAAACAATGAATTTACATGTCAAAATGGATCAAATATACCCAAAAACCCATATTTTCCCTTAAGCATGTTTAAGCAAAACTAATCATAGGGTTAACAAAACTTAATCAAATTAAACCAAATTTCTACCAAAGGCATAAAATATTATTTTCGAATTTATAGATATTTTTCCAGAATTTATTAGTGTGTAAATTCGCTAATCTTCACTAATTACCCTTAATTAACTTTAATTAGTGTCAAAACAATGCTAATCACTCACCTTGGCCACAAATAAAATTCTCAGAACTGAAACCTCGCTGATTTGGGTGAATACTGATGTCTAACAGCAGCTCCAACCTTGCTTTCGTGTTTCCTCTCCTTAATTTGATGTAGATTAAGCCAAAACTTGATTTGAAAGTGATTTGGGGATGTTTCTAGATGGTTGCAGCCATTGTTAGGGTTCAAGAATGAAAGTGGCGGCTGGGAAATGAGGATAAGATCGTTCTCTAACTGATTTCAGCCTCCTCCTTACCCTAATCCCGAAATCCCCCATTGGGCCTAGCTGTTAATCACCCGGTTAAGCCCAATTAAGCTGTTTTTCACCATCTGAAACTTGTTTTAGCCATACCTCCCAAACGGTGAGTCCGTTTGGCTAATGTGACCACTCTACGGAATTGTAAACAATCATCCGGAGCCAATGGAAGTGGTTTCAGGTCAAAATTCCTTTCTAGTCAAAAGTTATGGCCAAAACAGTGCTAATTAGGGGTAAAATGGTCATTTAAAAATCGACAAAAATCATGAACATGGGAAATGACCCCAATAGTCGTCTCCCAAAGTTACATGACCATACGACTTCGTATGTGAAAGAATTAAATATTCTACGATCCTATGATGCGTAGACTACGGGTCGTTACACTCTCCCCCCCTTAAGAAATTTCATCCCTGAAATTCCTTAACCCAAAACATACAAAAGACCCTGCATGCCTAACAGCCACATACAACAATCAAACATGCAAAACAAGCAAACAAGCCTATCCTAGGATGCAGAAAACTAAATTGAAGTTAAAATCTTACCAGGCAAGAGTTCTGGATATGTCTTCCTAATGTTCTCCTCTGTCTCCCAAGTGCAATCATTCTCGTCCTCGCCCCACTGAACCTTGACTAGCTTCACCGCCTTCCTTCGAAGTTGCTTCATGTCGTGCTCAACAATACGGGCCGGCTTGCGTTTCCCAACTGCCTCGGGTTCTACTTCGAAGTCCTCTAACTGATCAGGTGAAATAGTCATATCTGGGTCGTGAACGAACTTCCTTAGAGGGAAACATGAAATACATTGTGAATTCCCGCCATCTTCTCTGGTAAGTCAACTCTATATGCCAAATTCCCGACTAGTTCAAGAACAGGGAATGGGCCAACAAATCTTGGTGCCAACTTGCCTTTCCTGCCAAATCGTATCACGCTCTTCAACGGAGAAATCTTGACAAACACCAAGTCACCAACGGAGAATTTTAGGTCTCTTCTCCTCTTATCAGCATAACTCTTCTGCCTATCTTGGGCAGCCTTCATTCGTTGTTGAATGATCTTAATCTTATCTGAAGTTTCCCTCACCACATCTGGTCCAAGCATAAACTTCTCGCCAGTCTCTATCCAACATGATGGTGAGTTGCACGGTCTTCCGTACAAAGCTTCAAACGGAGCCATCCCGATACTGGATTGGTAGCTATTATTATATGCAAACTCTACTAGATGCAAATGGTCATCCCATGATCCACCAAAATCCTGTACACAAGCTCTCAAGAGGTCCTCCAATATACAATTCACCCTCTCCGTCTGACCGTCGGTCTGAGGATGATACGCGGTACTGATATGTAATTCTGACCCCAGAGCCTTTTGTAAGCTCTTCCAAAACCCACCAGTGAACAACGGGTCTCGGTCACTCACAATGCTTTTAGGTACTCCATGAAATCTCACTACCCACTTCATATACAATTCTGCTAACTCAGCTGCCGTTCTGGTCGATTTGACTGGTATGAATCTTGCACTCTTAGTCAATCAATCCACGATTACCCAAATGCTATCATGTCCCGATCTAGTCCTTAGTAAACCATCGATGAAATCCATCGAGACTTGCTCCCATTTCCATTCTGGAATTTCTAATGGTTGCAACAACCCACTAGGCTTCTTTTGCTCGGCTTTAACTAGCTGGCAATTCATGCATTTGGATATAAATTTTCCAACGTCTCTTTTCATCCATTCTCAGTAGTAAGTCTGCTTTATGTCTCGATACATCTTGTTACCACCGGGGTGTATAGTCAATTTTGAGTGATGACATTCTCTAAGCACTTCATCTCTCAATCCATTGACATTGGGTACAACAATCTTTCCATTCTTTCTAAGCCATCCATCTCGATCAAGCCCATACTTGTTCATCTCCTCATCGATACCCATCTCTAACTTGGAGATGGTTTCCAATAGGTTAGGATCGTCCCTCTGACTAGAGCCGGTCCGCTCAATCAAAGTGGGTCTGATCATCAAACTTGCTAACATTTCTGGATCTAATTCGCACTTTGGTCTGAAATCATACCCAGCGATGTACTCCGGTTGCTTCCATTCAAGAAACATTGCCCCTAAGCTGACATATCTCCTACTCAAGGCATCGGCTACCGCATTACCTTTCCCAGGTGTATATGCGATATCAAAATCATACGAATCCAAGAACTCTAACCAGCTCTGCTGACGGAGATTCAGATCTTTCTGAGAGAAGAGATACTTTAACGATTTGTGATCGGTAAACAGATCAAATCTTTCTCCCAAGAGATAGTGTCTCCACATCTTCAATGCGAACACGATCGCTGCCAATTCCAAATCATGGGTAGGGTAACTTCCCTCGTGCGGTTTCAATTGCCGACTTGCATAAGCTACAACCCTACCGCCTTGCATCAATACAGCACCTAGTCCGGTACCACAGGCATCCGTATATACCATCATCTCTTCATTCCCCTTAGGAATGACTAACACTGGTGCACACGTTAACTTGTCCTTTAGACTCTTGAATGCATTCTCGCACCTTTCATCCCAGACAAAAGCTTTATTCTTCTTGGTCAACTGGGTCAATGGTGATGCTATCTTGGAGAAATATTGGATAAACTTACGATAATATCCAGCTAATCCCAAGAAACTTCTTATGACCGTTGCATTCTTGGGCGTAGACCAATCTTGCACCGTAGCCACCTTCGCAGGATCCACGGCGATACCATTCTCTGAAACAACATGGCCCAAGAACCTCACTTCCCTCCTCCAGAAGTGACACTTAGAAAACTTTGCTTTCAATTGGTGTTTTCTCAACACCTCCATCACTATTCTTAAATGTTCCTTGTGTTCTTCCTCTGTCCTCGAGTAGACCAAAATATCATCAACAAACACAAGGACAAACTTATTCAACTGATCTCTGAATACCTTATTCATAAGATCCACAAAATATGCTGGGGCATTAGTCAGCCCGAATGGCCTGACCAACCATTCATAAAATCTAGACGGCGTCCGAAATGCCGTTTTAGCTATACTCTCAGCTTCCACTCTAAGCTGATGAAAACCTGTCGCGAGATCCAACTGAGAAAATACTCTCGCGCCACTCAACTGATCAAACAAATCATCTATCCGCGGTAGAGGATACTTGTTCTTCATCGTCACTTTATTCAACTCGCGGTAGTCTACACACAAACGAAGGGAACCATCCGCCTTGGTAGCAAACACAACTAGTGCTCCCCATTCAGAAACACTCCTTCTGATAAATCCCTTCTTCAAAAGATCGATGACTTGCACCTCGAGCTCTCGCTGCTCCCTTGGTGCCATACGACGAAGTGGCATCACTATAGGTCTGGCATCTTTCACCAAATCAATACGGAACTCAATCTCTCGATGTGGTGGAAGCCCGGTCACTTCTTCGAAAACATCCGGATACTGGCCAACCACGGGCAAACCTGACAACTCACTATGCGGAATGTCGAGGGAGTTTAGAAAACTAGCCAATACCCCCCTCACTGGGTAGACCACCAAACACTATCCTCCGCCCATCATCCGCTCTAGCTGTCACCAAAAAGCCCTCATAGTCTACCACCACCCCGTATCTTTGGAGCCAATCTACTCCCAAAATAATGCCAAACCCAGTAAAGCCCAAAACAAAGCAATCACAAACAAACATGCATCCATGACTCGATAAGACCACATTACGACAAATCATGCTAAGGCTAGTCGAACCACCAATCGGATTCGTCACTACTAAAGGTCTATCGACAATCTCGGGCTCCAATTCCAATCTATCTACCAGGTCACTAGATATGAAAGAACTGGAAGCTCCAGCATCAAACAAAAATCTAACAGGAACATCTTAAACAGAAAGCATACCTTGAATGACGACATTATTTCCCTTCTCCGCCGCAGTTGGGGCATTCGACGAAGAAGGAATAGCATTAAGGGCATATGCTTTCACCATTTGCTTTTCTTTGGGGGGTTGCGGACACTTGTCCTTGTGATGTCCCATTTGACCACAGTTGAAGCACTTCCTATCCGTTGGCTTGGCCCGACAATTACTAGCATAATGGCCCTTCTTACCACAGCTGAAGCACTCCATATCTTGCTTATTATTTTTCTTCTGGTCATCCTTAGTCTGACTCTGCTTTCTCTTACTCTGGGAACCACCCTTGCCTCCACCACTTGCTTGTGGTTTTGGCTCTTCCGTAGATGCAACCTCAGTCTTCGGCTTAGGGTAGAGACTTTCTGATCTCAATGCTTTCCCCACAATCGATTCAAACGTCTCATCGATGTGGTTAATAAGCCTTTCCCCAAGTACTGATCCAAACCAGTTATGAATTTCTCATTCTTCTTCTCAGCAGTATCAATAAGAGATAACCCATACTTCGACAAAGTGTCGAATTTAGCAATATACTCCGAGACAGCTCTGCCATTCTGTTTGAGCTCCAAGAATTTCTTAAACAACACTGACTTCTGAGCAGCTGGAATGAACTTCTCGCTAAAGAGGACCTTAAACTGCTCCCAAGTAATCTGATCTTCAGGAGTAGCTGCCTTTATAGCATTCCACTAATTCATTGCCCGCCCTTGCAGCTGACGGGACGCTAGCTTTCTCTTCATCGCATCCTCGATACCCAAATCCTCGAAGATACGTTCGCAACTATCCAACCAATCCTGAACATCCGTAGCCGACTCCGTTCCATGGAACGGCTTCCCACCAAGGCTAGTATAATCCTTATTCAGCTTGGCGAAGTCGACTCTCGGCGCCTGCACTACTGGACCACCACCATTTCCACCATTGGGAGCTGCCCTCTGCACATCCCTAAGCATCTCTCTCATGAGGTCAGTAAACATCGTCCTCATGTCAGCAGCATTCCCATTATTGTCTCCCCTACCAGCACCTCTAGTATATCGGCTCATCGTCAATTTGCAAAAGGGAAACGATTAACGACCCCATAGTGGTGCTAGTGCAGTACGACTTCATTCTTATACTACTAATAGTATATATATAGCTTTTAAAAACCAAAGTAATCACAAATACGCTCTCTCGTATACGTATATTATCTCTCCCTGATAACTTCCCTAGGTTAACTACGCCACCTAGAGCTCTGATACCAAGTGTGACGACCCGCCCCGCACCAGTCTGCATTTCCTCCGAAAGTGCGCTGTACACATGCCCAACTAGCACGGGACGGTCGTCAGAAGAAAGGAAAGAAGGGAATTCACTAGCGAGGAACCTGTAGAATGTCTCACAGCGCATGGAATAAAATATTATAATAACATACTTGACATAAAACAGGTGAGACAGTGCATAAGCTGATAACTAAAACCAACATCAGAGCAGCGGAAATCCAAATACAACTTATTACAACTTTCCAAATTTATTGTCTCTAAAACAAAAGAAAACTGAAAGTAGAAGATGCACTACTAATGCCCAAGCAGTGATCTTCAACAACACAGGGAGAATACTATATATATCATACGTGGAAGCCTCCTGCTCGTCTCCGGATCATCTACCCGTGCATCACCAGCTAACTTGTCTCCAGTCTGCTCGTGTGAGCACCCGGAGTAATAAGAAGAGACATAAAACTCTGGGTCAGACATAAAGCCTGGTATGAACGATAAGCATCTAAATAGAACAATAACAGGTATACTAAACCATACCCGAACCTGGACCTGCAACCAAAGAGTTAGTACCACATACCGTACAATACTCTAAGGTGCCATAATAAATAGTGTAGAGAATACGGGGGTGGGGTGTGTATGTCATAAGGGTGGCAAACAAATCAAGCTGTAATAACCCGGAAAATGTGAACCAGTTTAAAATTTTTAAATTAGGTTATTAACAAGAAATTTGAATAATTTAAATAGCCTATTTCAATAAAATATAGAATTTGGTATAATATCGCAGTTTGAAATTTTGATTACAAACTTTGTCTGACTGTACCGGGTGGAAAATATAACAGATTTTAACGAAACTGAAAATATTTAAATCTGTTCATCAATACCTTTCTAACGAATCTGAAAAATCGAAGTTTCATAGCGGAAATCAAAAGATATGGCCAAATGAATTTTCAGAAAGGTCGCTATATAGTATGTATAGCCCTTGAAAATTGAGATTTTGCATACGACCTCGGAATTCGACGAAACCACTTTTGTTGGGTCCAGGATGTCAAATTATTGCTAAGTTTCAAATTTCATAATTTTTGAAGCTAGTATGTGAGCGGGGCAAAGGATAACGTGTTTGGTCAAATTCTGTTAAAATGGGTCGACCTAAAAATGGCCGTTTTTCATACGAGCTCAGAATTCGACGAAACTGGTTTTGTTAGGACCGTATCATAAAAAAAAAGCTAGATTTATTTTTCTGGAATTTTTAGATTCAGTTTGTGGCCCTGGCAAATTGAAATGTACGTTTAAATTAAATATCGAATGTTTTATATTTTAATTTGAAAAATAACTGACTGTAACAGTCGAAATGGCCAACGAAACATATCCCATTGTGTTCGGAATGGGGGTATTTAGCTAGGGGCGACAGTCGTTGGGTTTGATTTCGAGGTCGTTTGTAGAAGGGGGTATTTTTGGAATTAAATAAATTAAAAATTAAAATAAAAAGGGCATCAACCAATCAGAATTCATCTTCTTCCTCGAAACCCCTGTCGCGACGCGGAAACCAACCCGAAACTTCTCTCTTAAAATTCTCCGCAACCACTCAACGAAATCAAGCAAACTCAGATCCATTTTGAAGAGCGTTCAGAGATCTTCAAATCCATAGTAATTTCACGAATTATCGTTGAGTATTGAAGGAGATATCGCGTCGGGAAACTCCGACCTTTGCGCCGCCGCCGTGCCCTCTAGGAGGCGTCGAGCTGACCATCTCAGGTGGCATCGGGAAGCTCTCTCCTTCCTCTTCGACGCAGCGCTGGCCGTTCGTCCTAAAGCTTCGTGGTTTTGACAAAAAATTCAACCCTAGCTTTCGAATCAAAAAGGGGTATACGGCTGAAACTATTTTCCACTGATTTTTACACTTTAAAGCGTTGCAAACTTGTAAAAATCATATCTTTTTGCTATGTTAATGAAACTCGATGAAACAGGAGACACCGTGACCGCAAGGAGGCTCTCTACATTCTTGAAGAAGCCGCGGATTTTTCTGACCTTCCTACGATTTTTAGCACCGCAATAACCAATGTGAGGAATCTAAATTATCTGTGTGAATGAAATCGCGTTGTATAAATTATATAAGCGAACTGTAAACTATATACGCATTGTATACCTCGTGTACATGTGTTGTATAAGTTATATTAGCGATGTATAAATTATACAAGCGTTGTTTGAAACATATATGCTTTGAATTGTGATGAAATGCAAGTGAATTAATATATTATATATATATATATATATATATATACTCCCCTCGTCCACAGACCATGGACGATATTTATTGCTTGTGATTGACGTGATATCATATGGTTTGACGAATGGTTGGAGATAATTGTTTGTGGTTGATATTATGGTTGAAAAATACCTTTGTGGTTGAAAAATACCCTCTTGTGGTTGAAACAAAATAGAGTAGGATTGTGGAATTGAAAATAAAACATGCCGCCTGCGTGCGAACTAGATGCATGATCCCCATTGTCAAAAACCGCGAGGTTTTAAGGTAGAGCGAGGAGCCGTACTAGGGACGGTCCCGGTTTTAACTACCCTGCCGTTATGCTGCCGAAATTTTCTGAAATAATTATGTGTTAGAATAATTTTCATTCATTGAAATTATTTACATATGCTATATCGAATATTCATGTGTTGAGTTGCAATTCATTCGTTGAGTTGAAATTCATGTGTTGAATATTATTCGAATTTAAACAAATGGCTTTAGCGATAAAAATCACATTTTTATATATATACAAACTATATCGAATATTCATGTGTTGAGTTGCAATTCGTTCGTTGAGTTGAAATTCATGTGTTGAATATTATTCGAATTTAAACAAATGGCTTTAGCGATAAAAATCACATTTTTATATATATACAAACTATATCGAATATTCATGTGTTGAGTTGCAATTCATTCGTTGAGTTGAAATTCATGGGTTGAATATTATTCAAATTTAAACAAATGGCTTTAGCGATAAAAATCACATTTTTATATATATACAAACTATATCGAATATTCATGTGTTGAGTTGCAATTCATTCGTTGAATTGAAGTTCATGTGTTGAATGTTATCATCTTTTTTTAAAAAAAAATGAATCGACAGTAAAAACTATATTTTTATAGTAAATATGAAGTGTTAAAAATACACACATGTCAAATAAATATTTTTGATGATAAAAATATTCCTTTTATCATGAATATGAAGTGTTAAAAATACACACGTGTCGAATAAATATTTTTGATGATAAAAATATTCCTTTTATCATGAATATGAAGTGTTAAAAATACACACGTGTCGAATAAATATTTTTGATGATAAAAATATTCCTTTTATCATGAATATGAAGTGTTAAAAATACACACGTGTCGAATAAATATTTTTGATGATAAAAATATTCCTTTTATCATGAATATGAAGTGTTAAAAATACACACGTGTCGAATAGATATTTTTGATGATAAAAATATTCCTTTTATCATGAATATGAAGTGTTAAAAATACACACGTGTCGAATAGATATTTTTGATGATAAAAATATTCCTTTTATCATGAATATGAAGTGTTAAAAATACACATGTGTCGAATAAATATTTTTGATGATAAAAATATTCCTTTTATCATGTATACGCTTAGTTAAAAATACACACGTGTTGAAATAAATAATAGTTTGCTAGAAATATTATTATTAGCTTTGTTCTGCATATATATACATGTGTTGAACAGGAAAAAATGGATTAGCTGTAGAGTAAAGAAATTATTTGCGTGCCCGACAAATAGGTAAACCTTGATGAGTTGGCTGCGCAATTTTATTTATATATCAACTCCTGTGAATGCCATTGGATGCGGAGTGCTGGTTTTTCTGTGTGAAATAATAAACAACGCCATAGGATAGTAACAATTAATGTTGAACTACACTACATGGCATACTTCTTGATGATAGACATACTTCATCATATTCCACATAAGCAATTGGAGTTTGTGTGACGAGGTGGAAGATTTACCATACAAGCAAGAGGCTTGTATGGCGATGACTATATACTACAGGTTGAACTGATGACTGATATGGACTATATAAATTATAACGATAAATTGCCAGATTAATAAAAACCCCACACAGGTCTGGAGTTGACAATAATCACGTCGCTCTAGTTATTAGATACGGCACATGGACTATTTATTTCCACACGGAAACGGGGTGACGGGAATTTATTCTCTGGAGTGATTATCAGTACATGCTCCCCCGTAAACACCAAAATATATCACTAAAAATATGTGAATGCTTTTTAGGATTTATTGGGTACCTAATACGGCCCGATAAATTTCCAAACCCCTCCCCGTACAAAGGAGGTTATGGCGAAATTTTTCGAAATATTAAGGCGTTAGTGAAATATTTGAAGTGAAAACGAAGTTGAAATTATAGATTGAACTATATATATATATATATATATATATATATATATATATATATAATTAAAAGGAATAGAGGCTGTGCAGTTCGCGTTTCGGAATCGTAATTTGAAACGATTAGTACGAGAAATCCGACCATCGTATTTTCCCGAAACCGCAATCGCTGGGTTCGCCTTGGAAATATCTTTCCAACGGCACCAACCTTGTAAAAATCCAACGGTTGGATTGTCCGGAATGTTTAATTCAAATCTGAAGAAAAACAGCGCCAGAATCGTTTATATTTATATACAAATATAAATATAATTAAATTAAATCGAATAACGACGCTGCAGTTCGAATTTTGAAACCGTAACTTCAAACGACTAGTGTGGAAGATCCGACCGTCGGATTCTCACGAAACTGGAACCGTTGGGTTCGCTTTGGGAATATCTTCCCACTGATATAGACTTTGTAAAAATCCAACGGTTAGATTTTCCGATATGTGTAAAACAAATTAGGAGAAAAACAGCGCCAGTGCCACGACACGACCTGAAACGTCGTTTAATAAAATATGGCCATTTTTAAATAAATAAAAATGGCGAAAAATCGCTATAAAATGTTATAAGCAACATAGGTTGCAAATAAACCAATTGTGCTTGAATTGTTTGATATTTGATGGTTGTATGTGTATGACATGAAATAACACTAAAGAACCGAAAGATGGATGTCGAATAATATAACCATAAAATGAATCGATTTAAATTCTAATGACGTGAATTATTTGAAAAGGCCGAGCTAACCCTCATTTCAAATAATTTATCGAGCGATTCGAATTGGAGAATGCAAAGACGATTCAAGACCGACGATCTTCGTATCGGTTGGATGGGCGCTACTGCGGTTCCTAACCGAAGTAGCTACCGAAAGGGGACGGAAGTAGTAGTCGTCTGAACGTATGTGTTGATTGGACGGATATACGAGGAATTTGACGCCTCCGGTTTCGTTCAGACCCAGGACGGACTTGTAAATGGACTGTGTGTCTAACATTGGATTTTGTTCTATACTAAATGATCTCTATTAAATATATATCTGTTTGGCGGCGGAGAATTTATTCTTTTGCTTAACGCCCTTCTCTGAGACGTACGAGCTCAGAGGTTATATATCGATGGAAATCAATCGTATGGAGTGGACTGCCTATGTGGCATGCCAAGATGCTGTGATCAAGGCTTCTGTTGCAAAGCAAAGTCTTGTGGATGATGATCAAAGCAAGGTCTACAAGACCCAGCTTTGTATATTTCGTAGATTCGCGAGCCTCACACCCCGGTATGAGTTAAAAACGGGATACGGACTGCAGGGAGAGCACGACGTTTCTTTCTAGCTATGGTGGTGTCAGTGACTTACCAGCCCTGACATATATATCTATTTTTCACCTTTGTGGTTGTTGGAATGCGAGGCGCCTCGATTATAGGTCTGTAAGGACCGGGAAACGTGTGTTCAGGAATAACTAATCCTCTAACGTAAGTGAGGACCGGCCCTGAAGATCCAAGGGTTACCCAGAGTGTGTAGTCCCGAGGCATTTGCTAGAGTGTCTCGAAGCGGAGAGGAGCTTGCCCCTTGCCTCGACTCATGACGGAAATCCAACTTCCAATACGAAATAACGGTCTTGATTGTAGAACTAGTATGGCGACATAGTAGATGGTAGCTATGCCGCCTATGATTGATATTTATGATGTTATTCGTTTTGAAACATATATGCACTAGTAATAATATCAAATGATTTTGCTTTATACATATCAAGCATATTTGGCCCTTATAAGGTAAAACTCTATCCTCCGGCTTGCGTTGCATTGTATGATGGGACCTGAGTCTTATACTGGCTTCATTCTTTCTAAAAGCATTGCGTTGTTTTAAAAAGAATTTACTTTGTTTTAAATGCACTAGCAATCACTGGAGTAAACCCGTTCCGCGAAAGTGGCGTGGTCCTATAATTTGCTATTACTGTTGTTTAACTGTTAAATATATTCCTCATACCAGTCCCCATGACTGACTCGTTGTTTGTTCACTTTGCAAACGCGGGTGCCCTTATTTTCACACGGGCTGCCTAGTACACAGGTGACAGGTGGTTTTTGGTTCTGCACTGCTGCATAGAGTGCATTTTTGGCTCATGGCGAGGCTGACTTCATAGAGATGACTTTGATATTTTCCGCCATTACTGTATACATATTATAATTCCGCCACTGGCGATGCAGACTGATTTACTTTCCGTATTTCTCACTATATGTACATGTATTCCGCCTTCGGCGATGTAGACTGATACTCTTATTATGTCTCACTGCATGTATGTATTCCGCCTCTGGCGATGATGAGTGATCACTTTCCTTTTTATTTACTAAGTATATCCCACGTTATGCTATTCTGATATTCCTACATGTTGTGATTCCGCTGTCATATCCATGTAAAATTGTTTTATTTATTGTTTCTGCTATTATCTGTACTCTGCTATGATGATTAATGTGTTATTTCCTAATGATTATCCTTAATACCGCCCCTCGGATTTTGGGATCGTCACAGTTGGTATCAGAGCTTTGGTTAACCTTAGTTCTGGGATCTAACACATTAAACACCTCGTCAGAATAGAATCAGTAGTGTTCTAATGCGAGTAGCTCATTAGAGATAGGATTAGCAATGTCCTAGAATAAGCTAAGAAGATTAGCAAAACAATTTGATCAGTACATCATCATTATCTTTCCTTGTATTCCCTTGCTTTATCATTTATGAAAATTATCAAATCTGTGAGCTTGACTCTTTTCTTGCTTATACAGTACTCTTAGATGGCTACACGTGGAGCAGCAGCTAGAGGAGGCCGTGGAGGCCGAGGAGATGCAGCAGGAGGATGGGGGAATATCCCCGTAGTAGTGGAAGGCCCTATTATTCTGCCACCAACACCAGAAGACTTTGAGCTCGACAAAGTAGCAAAGAGGTACAGAAATCTTGGGGGAAAACCTTTTACTGGCACTGGCACAGTGACCGAGGCAATAGCTTGGCTGAAAACCTGTGAGAAAATCTTCGAAGGCATGGCTATGGGAACTAACAACAAAGCCTGACTTGGCATTTGGCTCCTTCAGGAAGAAGCAGAGCTGTGGTGGGATGCCATTACCTCTGAGGATGCAGCTGGTACTATCCGGACTTGGGAGCAGTTCAAGACTTTGTTCAATGAGAAGTTTGTACCGGAACAGGCTCTAGAGAGGATGAGAGAGCAGTTTGCTAATCTCCAGCAGGGAGACCTATCTATTCAGGATTATCTAAATAAGTTCACCCAGTTATCGCGCTATGCTCCAGAACTGATTTTAACCAACAAAGCCAAGAACAAGAGGTTCATATTTGGGCTGAAGCGCAAGTACCACGATAGAGATATGAGCAACATCAAACTCTCCTTTACAGAACTAGTAGAGATGGCTTGCAACTACGAAGACATGGATGAGAGACATGCTAGCCAAGACCGCGCTAAAAGCCAAGCAGGGAATAAGCGCAAGGCTTCAACAGACCAACCCGAATCTAGCATTACCGCGGCCGCTACTCAAAAACCCGCAAAGATCCCGAAAGGAAACTGCTACAATTGCGGGAAGCCCAGTCATTTCTCTAATGTATGCAAAGCCCCAAGGAAGCCGAAGGCAAATGACTCAGTCGAATGCTACAACTGCCACAAGAAGGGGCACTATAGCAAGAATTGTCCTTTGAAGAAGAGCGCACAAGTGGCCCATGTCTATGACGGGAAGACCCCGCCAGCTACCACCGATGGATCAGGTAAACCCGACGTCTTGGGAGGTACCCTTACCATTAAAAATATTCCTGTTTCTGTACTTTTTGATACTGGTGCATCACGTAGCTTCATTTCTGGTAACCTTGTTCACAAATTAAAATTGAAACGAAGAAAACTTAAGGAACCAATTAAAGTTCGAAACCCAATAGGAAGTTCCGTTAGTCTCAGTTTATACTGAAGAGTGCCTATCTCTTATTCTTGCTACAAGTTCTCTTTTAAAGTGATTGTCATGGACCTTTCCGAATTTGATATTATACTGGGGCTGGACTGGTTGACACAATATAAGGCCGAAGTTAGATGTGCCGAAAGAATCGTGAAAGTTGAAACAAAATCGGGGCATATCACTATACCATGTCTCGGTGCAGAAATTAATAGAACAGAATTTTGGTCTTCTTTAGAAGTTACTCCCCTTTCAATAGAAAAGATACCGGTCGTTAAAAACTATGCGGATGTGTTTGAAGAAGTAGAAAACTTACCACCGCAAAGAGAAATTGAATTTAGAATAGATTTAACTCCTAACGCCCGACCAGTAGTACATCCAATACGAAGAATGGCCCCGAAAGAAAAAGAAGAACTAAGTAATCAAACCCGAGAATTGCTTTGGAAAGGTCTGATCAGACCAAGCTTTTCAGCATGGGGAGCCGCAGTAGTATTTGTCCCGAAATCAGACGGTACTCTAAGACTTTGCGTCGATTACAGGGATCTCAATAAACAAACACTGAAGAACAAATATCCTTTGCCCCGAATAGATGATTTGTTAGATCAATTAAATGGAGCAACAGTATTCTCCAGAATGGACCTAGCTACAGGTTTCCACCAATTGCGTATTGCCGAAGACTGTGTTCCTTTGACAGCCTTCAGGGGTCCCGATTTATTCTACGAATGGTTAGTAATGCCGTTCGGCTTGTGTAACGCTCCGGCATACTTCGTTGATCTTATGAACAGAGTGTTCCGTGGTGTATTGAATAAATTTGTTCTAGTCTTCATCGATGACATTCTAATCTACTCTAAGTCGGAAGATGAGCATGCAAAACATTTAGAACAAGTGTTGAAAATTCTAAGGAGAAACGTCTTAAAAGCTAAGTTTTCTAAGTGTGTCTTCTGGCAGAATGAAGTTAAATTCCTTGGCCATGTCGTGTCAAAAGAAGGAATTGCTATAGACCCAAGCAAAATTACAGCGATTCAAAACTGGAAACAACCTACTACTCCCACAGAAGTTCGAAGTTTCCTTGGATTGGCTAGTTACTATCGGAAATTCGTTCAGGATTTTTCAAAGATATCAGGAGTATTGACAAAGCTTACAAAGAAGCATGAGAAATTCAAATGGACTCCCGAATGTGAAGAAGCTTTCCAAGAGCTAAAACTGAAGTTGACAACTGCTCCGGTATTGACAATAATAGAAGGTAACCAAGACTTGACTATATGGACAGATGCTTCTATTAGAGGGCTAGGCGCAGTGTTAATGCAAAAAGGCCAAGTGATCGCTTATGCCAGCCGTCAACTAAAGCCGCATGAAAGAAACTATGCTACTCATGATCTTGAGTTATTAGCTATCGTGTTTGCTTTAAGAATCTGGAGGCATTATCTACTGGGCGAGAAATTCGAACTATACACCGATCATCAATCCTTGAAATACCTGTTCACCCAGAAAGATTTAAACCTGAGGCAACAGCGTTGGTTAGAATTCCTTGTAGCATACGATTTTGAAATTATATACACTCCAGGGAAAGCCAATGTTGTAGCAGATGCGCTCAGCAGAAAGAATGAAATCATCGCCAGTTTTGTCATCACGTCTTCATTAATAGACAGGATCTCGACTCTTCAGAAAGACGATGAATTTATTCAAAGAATCAGTCAAAGAATCAAAGGAGGTGAATCCACAAGTTTTCGACTCGATGACAAAGGGGTTCTAAGATTAAAGGGTAGAATCTGCATCCCAAACCTTCCCGAGCTCAGAAGAGAAATACTTGATGAGTGCCACAAATCCAAATTAAGTATCCATCCCGGTGTGAGCAAAATGTATAACGATATCAAACGCACATTCTGGTGGAGAGCTATGAAAAGAGATATCTCATTATATGTTAGCAGATGCCCCACTTGTCAGCTAGTTAAGAGTGATCAGCAGAAATTGGCTGGATTATTACAACCATTAGAAGTTCCAGGATGGAAGTGGGAACAAATCTCGATGGATTTCATCGATGGCTTGCCTCGAACTAAGAAAGGAAACGACAGTATATGGGTAATCGTAGATCGCTTCACGAAGACTTCCCATTTCATACCTGTCCGATCCAACAGAACGGCTCAAAGTCTGGCACAGATTTACTTCAAAGAAATTGTTAAACTTCATGGAGTACCGCTCAATATAGTCAGCGATAGAGATCCCCTATTTACTAGCAAATTCTGGGAAGCATTCCAGGAAGAATTGGGGACCAAATTGAATCTAAGCACCGCTTATCACCCTCAGACAGACGGCCAAACTGAGCGGGTGAATAGAATTTTAGAAGATCTATTGCGGGCTTGCGTTATTGATTTTGGAGGCTCATGGGAGGATCACTTACATTTAGCAGAATTCTCTTACAACAATAGCTATCAAGCAAGTTTGGGAATGTCTCCATTTGAAGCATTATACGGTAGACCGTGCAGATCTCCCGCATGTTGGGTAGAACCTGGCAACAAACTTGTGTTAGGGCCCGATATGATTCAAGAAGCATCGGATAAAGTCGATTTCATTAAGAAGCGATTGAAAACCGCGCTGAGCCGACAGAAAAGTTATGCTGATGCGAGAAGAAGGGATATATCGTTTGCCGTTGGCGATTATGTTTATTTAAGAGTTTCTCCAATGCGAGGAGTAATCAGATTTGGCAAGACTGGGAAGTTGGCACCGAGATTTATTGGTCCCTTTCCCATACTTGAACGGATTGGAACTCTTGCATATAGGGTTTCATTACCTAATTGGTTGCCTGGTGTACATGATGTGTTCCACGTGTCTCAACTCAGAAAACATGTTCATGATCCAGATCTTGTTGTGGAAGAAGCAGCGCAACAGGATATTGACATAACTCCAGAATTAGCACTCAAGAGAGAGCCATTAAAGATAATTGGCAAAGAAACTAGAGAGCTAAGGAGGAAAAAGATTCATCTAGTCAAAGTGCAGTGGAGTAGTGATCCTAGAGACTGTACTTGGGAGACTGAGGAAAGCATTAAACAAGCCTATCCCAAATGCAGAGTGGACATCTCTGACTAACTCCGGTGCAAGGTACCTTTACAATACTTTGCATTTACATTTTATTTCCTGCTTAACTGTTATTTCCTTTTCGAGGACGAAAAGTTTTAAGTGGGGGAGATTGTAATAACCCAGAAAATGTGAACCAGTTTAAAATTTTTAAATTAGGTTATTAAAGAAATTTGAATAATTTAAATAGCCTATTTCAATAAAATATAGAATTTAGTATAATATCGCAGTTTGAAATTTTGATTACAAACTTTGTCTGACTGTACCGGGTGGAAAATATAACAGATTTTAACGAAACTGAAAATATTTAAATCTGTTCATCAATACCTTTCTAACGAATCTGAAAAATCGAAGTTTCATAGCGAAAATCAAAAGTTATGGCCAAACGAATTTTCAGAAAGGTCGCTATATAGTATGTATAGCCCTTGAAAATTGAGATTTTGCATACGACCTCGGAATTCGACGAAACCACTTTTGTTGGGTCCGGGATGTCAAATTATTGCTAAATTTCATAATTTTTGAAGCTAGTATGTGAGCGGGGCAAAGGATAACGTGTTTGGTCAAATTCTGTTAAAATGGGTCGACCTAAAAATGGCCGTTTTTCAAACGAGCTCAGAATTCGACGAAACTGGTTTTTTAGGACCGTATCGTCAAAACAAAGCTAGATTTATTTTTCTGGAATTTTTAGATTCAGTTTGTGGCCCTGGCAAATTGAAATGTACGTTTAAATTAATTATCGAATGTTTTATATTTTAATTTGAAAAATAGCTGACTGTAACAGTCGAAATGGCCAACGAAACATATCCCATTGTGTTCGGAATGGGGGTATTTAGCTAGGGGCGACAGTCGTTGGGTTTGATTTCGAGGTCGTTTGTAGAAGGGGGTATTTTTGGAATTAAATAAATTAAAAATTAAAATAAAAAGGGCATCAACCAATCAGAATTCATCTTCTTCCTCGAAACCCCTGTCGCGACGCGGAAACCAACCCGAAACTTCTCTCTTAAAATTCTCCGCAACCACTCAACGAAATCAAGCAAACTCAGATCCATTTTGAAGAGCGTTCAGAGATCTTCAAATCCATAGTAATTTCACGAATTATCATTGAGTATTGAAGGAGATATCGCGTCGGGAAACTCCGACCTTTGCGCCGCCGCCGTGCCCTCTAGGAGGCGTCGAGCTGACCATCTCAGGTGGCATCGGGAAGCTCTCTCCTTCCTCTTCGACGCAGCGCTGGCCGTTCGTCCTAAAGCTTCGTGGTTTTGCCAAAAAATTCAACCCTAGCTTTCGAATCAAAAAGGGGTATACGGCTGGAACTATTTTCCACTGATTTTTACACTTTAAAGCGTTGCAAACTTGTAAAAATCATATCTTTTTGCTATGTTAATGAAACTCGATGAAACAGGAGACACCGTGACCGCAAGGAGGCTCTCTACATTCTTGAAGAAGCCGCGGATTTTTCTGACCTTCCTACGATTTTTAGCACCGCAATAACCAATGTGAGGAATCTAAATTATCTGTGTGAATGAAATCGCGTTGTATAAATTATATAAGCGAACTGTAAACTATATACGCATTGTATACCTCGTGTACATGTGTTGTATAAGTTATATTAGCGATGTATAAATTATACAAGCGTTGTTTGAAACATATATGCTTTGAATTGTGATGAAATGCAAGTGAATTAATATATTATATATATATATATATATACTCCCCTCGTCCACAGACCATGGACGATATTTATTGCTTGTGATTGACGTGATATCATATGGTTTGACGAATGGTTGGAGATAATTGTTTGTGGTTGATATTATGGTTGAAAAATACCTTTGTGGTTGAAAAATACCCTCTTGTGGTTGAAACAAAATAGAGTAGGATTGTGGAATTGAAAATAAAACATGCAGCCTGCGTGCGAACTAGATGCATGATCCCCATTGTCAAAAACCGCGAGGTTTTAAGGTAGAGCGAGGAGCCGTACTAGGGACGGTCCCGGTTTTAACTACCCTGCCGTTATGCTGCCGAAATTTTCTGAAATAATTATGTGTTAGAATAATTTTCATTCATTGAAATTATTTACATATGCTATATCGAATATTCATGTGTTGAGTTGCAATTCATTCGTTGAGTTGAAATTCATGTGTTGAATATTATTCGAATTTAAACAAATGGCTTTAGCGATAAAAATCACATTTTTATATATATACAAACTATATCGAATATTCATGTGTTGAGTAGCAATTCATTCGTTGAGTTGAAATTCATGTGTTGAATATTATTCGAATTTAAACAAATGGCTTTAGCGATAAAAATCACATTTTTATATATACAAACTATATCGAATATTCATGTGTTGAGTTGCAATTCATTCGTTGAGTTGAAATTCATGTGTTGAATATTATTCGAATTTAAACAAATGGCTTTAGCGATAAAAATCACATTTTTATATATATACAAACTATATCGAATATTCATGTGTTGAGTTGCAATTCATTCGTTGAATTGAAGTTCATGTGTTGAATGTTATCATCTTTTTTTTTTAAAAAAAAAAGAATCGACAGTGAAAACTATATTTTTATAGTAAATATGAAGTGTTAAAAATACACACGTGTCGAATAAATATTTTTGATGATAAAAATATTCCTTTTATCATGAATATGAAGTGTTAAAAATACACACGTGTCGAATAAATATTTTTGATGATAAAAATATTCCTTTTATCATGAATATGAAGTGTTAAATATACACACGTGTCGAATAAATATTTTTGATGATAAAAATATTCATTTTATCATGAATATGAAGTGTTAAAAATACACACGTGTCGAATAGATATTTTTGATGATAAAAATATTCCTTTTATCATGAATATGAAGTGTTAAAAATACACACGTGTCGAATAGATATTTTTGATGATAAAAATATTCCTTTTATCATGAATATGAAGTGTTAAAAATACACATGTGTCGAATAAATATTTTTGATGATAAAAATATTCCTTTTATCATGTATACGCTTAGTTAAAAATACACACGTGTTGAAATAAATAATAGTTTGCTAGAAATATTATTATTAGCTTTGTTCTGCATATATATACATGTGTTGAACAGGAAAAAATGGATTAGCTGTAGAGTAAAGAAATTATTTTGGTGCCCGACAAATAGGTAAACAGTGATGAGTTGGCTGCGCAATTTTATTTATATATCAACTCCTGTGAATGCCATTGGATGCGGAGTGCTGGTTTTTCTGTGTGAAATAATAAACAACGCCATAGGATAGTAACAATTAATGTTGAACTACACTACATGGCATACTTCTTGATGATAGGCATACTTCATCATATTCCACATAAGCAATTGGAGCTTGTGTGACGAGGTGGAAGATTTACCATACAAGCAAGAGGCTTGTATGGCGATGACTATATACTACAGGTTGAACTGATGACTGATATGGACTATATAAATTATAACGATAAATTGCCAGATTAATAAAAACCCCACACGGGTCTGGAGTTGACAATAATCACGTCGCTCTAGTTATTAAATACGGCACATGGACTATTTATTTCCACACGGAAACGGGGTGACGGGAATTTATTCTCTGGAGTGATTATCAGTACATGCTCCCCCGTAAACACCAAAATATATCACTAAAAATATGTGAATGCTTTTTAGGATTTATTGGGTACCTAATACGGCCCGATAAATTTCCAAACCCCTCCCCGTACAAAGGAGGTTATGGCGAAATTTTTCGAAATATTAAGGCGTTAGTGAAATATTTGAAGTGAAAACGAAGTTGAAATTATAGATTGAACTATATATATATATAAATATAATTAAAAGGAATAGAGGCCGTGCAGTTCGCGTTTCGGAATCGTAATTTGAAACGATTAGTACGAGAAATCCGACCATCGGATTTTATTGAAACCGCAACCGCTGGGTTCGCCTTGGAAATATCTTTCCAACGGCACCAACCTTGTAAAAATCCAACGTTGGATTGTCCGGAATGTTTAATTCAAATCTGAAGAAAAACAGCGCCAGAATCGTTTATATTTATATATAAATATAAATATAATTAAATTAAATCGAATAACGACGCTGCAGTTCGAATTTTGAAACTGTAACTTCAAACGACTAGTGTGGAAGATCCGACCGTCGGATTCTCACGAAATTGGAACCGTTGGGTTCGCTTTGGGAATATCTTCCCACTGATATAGACTTTGTAAAAATCCAACGGTTAGATTTTCCGATATGTGTAAAACAAATTAGGAGAAAAACAGCGCCAGTGCCACGACACGACCTGAAACGTCGTTTAATTAAATATGGCCATTTTTAAATAAATAAAAATGGCGAAAAATCGCTATAAAATGTTATAAGCAACATAGGTTGCAAATAAACCAATTGTGCTTGAATTGTTTGATATTTGATGGTTGTATGTGTATGACATGAAATAACACTAAAGAACCGAAAGATGGATGTCGAATAATATAACCATAAAATGAATCGATTTAAATTCTAATGACGTGAATTATTTGAAAAGGCCGAGCTAACCCTCATTTCAAATAATTTATCGAGCGATTCGAATTGGAGAATGCAAAGACGATTCAAGACCGACGATCTTCGTATCGGTTGGATGGGTGCTACTGAGGTTCCTAACCGGAGTAGCTACCGGAAGGGGACGGAAGTAGTAGCCGTCTGAACATATGTGTTGATTGGACGGATATACGAGGAATTTGACGCCTCCGGTTTCGTTCAGACCCAGGACGGACTT
>JASFAX010002387.1:0-46170 GCA_030737875.1 Allium sativum | reverse complement strand
TAGGCTGGTGATTGTAAATAGGCAAAATAAGTTTATGTTCAGTGGCTAATTCCATCTGAAGCGTAAACCATTTACTAGCGACAACAAATAAGTAGGGGAGAGTGGGTCTCCTTGCCTAATTGCTCTCGTACTGGTGGTGTATCCCTTCAGCACACCATTGATTAAGACAAAGTAAGTTGGGGAATCTAGACAGAAGCCAATCAAAATTATGAGTTTGGCCAGTAGTCCTATTAACCTAAGCATGTGAATGCTGAAATTCCTATTGACTCTGTCATAAGCTTTGTGCAAGTCAATTTTTAGGCATATCTTGTTTGCACCATTCTTATTGAATTCTCGAACTAACTCATGTGCCATGAGTGAGTTTTCATAAGTGGAATTTCCATTTATGAAAGCATTTTGGCAATGAGAAATTAAAACAGGCAAAACTCTATTCAGATGATTGCATATGATTTTACTCAAAATTTTATAGACCACATTGCAGTAGGCAATCAGCCGATATTCTTCAATTATAGTTGGGTCAGGCACTTTGGAAATAGGTGTAATAAATGTGTGGTTAATCTCTCTAATGAACTCCCCTGAATCAAGTGCTTCCTGATATGCTGCTAACATATGATTTTTCATGTGTTTCCAATCCATTTTGAAGAAGGCTACCCCCATGCCATCGTGGCCGGGGCTGGAATCACTGTGAATGAAGAACAAGGCATCCTTTAGTTCCCTCTTACTGATGTCATCACCCAACAGTAGTCTGCCATTAGCAGTGAGTTTCCGTCTATACATGATGTTGGGTAAGTCTTCAGCATATTCACCATTAAATAGCTCTGTGTAGTATGATGTAGCCGAGTCTTTTAATTGTTTGATTTGTTAGTTCGAGTCACCCTATTTATTTAGACAATTAAGAAGATTATTATAATGCTTTCTTGGGGACATTTTGGTATAGAAAAACTTAGTGCATTCATCTCCATGTGTAAGCCATTTCTCCTTTTCCTTCTGCTTAATTTCCATTGATTTTTTCCCCAAAGATTTCTTAAGTTGTCTCTGCATTTCATAGTAATCACTATTAAGCCCTTCATTCATCGGGTCTGCATCAAGAAGCGATTGAGTATGTTCTAATGGGTCCTGAAGGCTCTGTATATATTCCCCCTCCTTAGGTCGTATTTTATTTCAGTCTTTCAATCTTTGCTTGCACTACTTGAGTATCATCACCAATTTGAACACATTGTTGTCGTCTAGAATGGGCATCTCATTGAAATTGAATGCAACGTGATATCCCAGAATTAAGTGTCAATGGTTTGCATACATGAAAGGTTTACCTTTAGAGTTATTGTCGGTATCACTAAAACGGATTAAAAAAGGGGAATGGTCACTGGTAAAAGAGGCTAAGACTGTTGCATTGAGACCACTGATCTGATTTAACAAGTTTGCATTTGCAAGTGCTCATTCAAGTCTCGATGAAATTTTCTTAGCCTCACCAATTCTCCATTTGAACTGCAGACCGAAGGGGGGAATCTTCGATAATCCGTTGGCTAGTACATAGTTGTTGAACTCTGAAACTTGGGAAAGATTGAGTGTAAGTCCTCCCTTCTTCTCCCTAGTACATAGCACTACATTAAAATCATTGTATGCTTTTAGCATTGTCAATGATGGTATTCCACAACTTCACTCTTTCAGACACCAAATTGCTAGCATAAATGAAAGAGATGTATATCTCTAAGCCACCAACATTATTAGCATGAATAGTCACCTGTTGATCATCACAATTAATAGTGACACACTTCCAACACATCACATCCCAAATAATAACTATACGACCCTTTTGGGAAGTCTTTAAATTATCACAAAGGTTCCACTGATCGCCTATAAGAATTTTGAAATAGTCTAAGTTATCTTATGTGAACTTATTTTCCAACACAACATTATTTTGGGCTTATACTTATCCCGAAAGATGTAGAGGTCTAATTGACGTGTGTCATTGTTTAGACCTCTAACATTCCAGCATAAGATAGACAATATTATTTGGCAGTTTTGCTCCTGGTGTAACAACTCTTTTTTTAACATTTAAATTATTAAATTTAATACGAATATTGAATATTTTGTGGTTATAAATAAAATTTAATGCTTTAATTTTGAAAATTCATAATATAAACTTAATTAAATGGTTTTGGTAATGGAATTTAAACTTGTATTGATTTCTACTAAAATTGTAAATTAGTTTATATTGATAAACATTATAGGTTGAAATTTAAAATTAAATTATTTAATGAATCGAATTAATTAATTTATATTTGAAATCCAATTTGAATTTGGTTAATAATCAAAGTAATTGAAATTTGATTTATAAAGTTATTTTGAATTCTATTTTTAATTTGAAACAAAGTTAATAAAATTTTGAATTTAATTTGAAGTGAATAAACGAAACTGAATATTTTAATATATTAATGAACCTGTTAAAATAACCATTTTTTAAATGACCTTGGATTTCGATGAAACCAGCTTGATCGAGTCTAGAATATTATAATATAGCAGAATATCAAATTTCGTGGCGAACAGACTAATCGTTTGATCGTGCGAGACGAATACACGCGTTGATTTCATTTGAAATTAAAATGAGAAAACTTATAATATATATTATCCTTATCTACAACCGAAAATTTCGTTGGCTAACCACTGTTCACATGCCTCTTATTCTGCGTTCCCTGCTGTATCAAAAATAATGGCCGCCACTTCTTTTTGGCCTTCAAAAATTCATTGCCACCAATCTGCTCACCCTAAAATCGAAAAACACCTTCTAAATTCCGATTATTCGATTCTCTCCAATCTTGTACCTGTTTTGTGGCATTCAGCGATGATAAATTTCGACGGTCCTTGACTTGGGTTCGGTTTTGATAAGGCTGAGGTCGAGTATGGATCTTTTCGAGGCCGACAGTAACATCCCTGAGATTTTGAAACAAATTTAAATATGTATTTTTAATATAATTTTATCATAAAATACGTCAGAATTTAAAATTTTGATTTTTAAAACAATCGCATAGCCCTTAAAAAGTGAAATTTTGCTAGCAAACTCAGAATTCGATGAGTCCAATTTTATTGGATTCGGAATAATAAGTCATGGCTAGATTTCAAATTTTACACGAAACGGAGTTAGTTTGTGGCTGTGAGAGGCAAACACATTTGATAAGAAACTAACGCTCAATTTACAAAGGAACATTATTGAGACAATCTCAGAATTGGAATTCACTTTTGTTTCCGAATTCGTATCGTCAAATAATGGAAGAATCCTAAGTTTCATAATTTTTGGACTTAGCGGGTGGGCATGCAAGAAGTAAATGTACGTCAAAATCGCATTTTTGAAGCTAATTTGAGCAGTTTTATAAAGGAACATTATTGAGACGACCTCGGAATTCGACGAAACTTTTTATTGAATCCGTAGCGTCGAATAATGGTAGAATTCCAAATTTCATGATTTTTAGAATCAGTACGTGATCGGGCGTGATTTTAAAAGTGAAAAACAAACAATATTTTGACTTTAAAAATTCGCTGTTTGTGCGTACGGACTCGGAATTCAACGAAACCGGTTTTGTTGTGTCCGTAATGTCAAAGACTAGTTATCTATCAATTTTCATTGAAAACGAGAACCGTAGATGACCACCCGGATTCTTAAACGATGAAAATGAGCAATATTTGAGTATAGAAAACTATAATATCAATATAAAATAATTAGCCTCTACTATATAACAACCTAAACTCTCTAAAACCTAATTACAACCCTCATTTATACGGCAACCCATTTTCTCCCTCTCTAAACCCTAAATGAAACTTCTAAAATAAAAAACAATTCAAATCAAAGGCTATATATCATAATACATATATATTTATGATCATGAGGTGATTCTCTACCTCCTACATGACCTTGGTGACGCTGTCATTTTCCAGTATGAGCCATTGGTGATTAAGGCTCAGCTTATTTTGAATTTAAGGCTCCAATGCGAGATTCGAGGATTATTTTTGGGTTTAGAGCATCGAATGGAGTGTGTATGCAAAGTTTGAGTGGATTCAAAGAGAATTTTTGTCGAGAGGAGGGATGGGAAGCAGCGTTGAAGACCCGGGTTGGTACATGATGTTCATTCGGGGAGGAAGAGGATAAGCAAAAGACTAGAGAAGGTTAGTTAATTAATTAGTTGTGTTAAGGACATTATATATGTGTGCAATCTTATAAAAATCATAACCGTATCGACGAGAGGTTCACAATGAAACTGATTTGGAGGGATTTGGAGCTCATCTCAATTTTTGGCGGAGCAGAAACCATCGGTGAGAAACCATTCACTAAACAGGGCTAGATTAAATTTAACTGTTTGCTAGTTAATTATTTGAGTTATGAGATGATTATTGGTTGATAATATTAGTTTATTAGGTTGTTAAATAATGATTAGCATATTAAAAATATGATTTTTAATTGGTATATGTATACTTGTTTAAGTATGTGGGAAATCTAAACTCACATTTTAAAGGGATAGATTAATGATTTAATTACATGAAAGTTAATTGTTAAGTAAAACAATTAGTGTTGGTTAATAAATAAAATTTATTAAGTTATGAAATAATTTTTAGTCAGTTCAAAATGTGATTTTTAACTAATGTATGCATTGTAAATTAGATACATGATTTATAAATGAAACTGTATTGATATCATGGAATTGTGACTTGAATTTATTAAGTAAAAAATAAACGATTTAAGTGTTAATTTGTAGTGGTTAAAAATAAAATTGACTGCAAAGTAATATGATGAACCAGGAATGATAATAAAAATTTAATATGATATTAGTAAGCAACTGACAATGTAAAAGTATTATTTTTAATCATTATGTAAGTGAATATTTAAATTTGCACCAAACTAAAATTGGCAAAATAGTGAATTAGATTTTATTTGATCAGTAGTTGGTGATTAAAAATATTTAATCATGTTTGTTGATGCTCATCACGCTTATATGAGTTCATTTATATTCTTGTTAGTTCAACACATGAATTATTCACAAATCATTTGCATTAGAAGCATTGTATGAATATGTGAAACTCGCATTTCATACTACATGGATGGACACTTGTGGCGCCTTAAATGACATTGGATGATTGGGTTCTTACTTATTTATGACTACTGTGTGTGAATTGTATGCGCATGATGGTTTCTTAGATTAATTAAACAACACCATAGGATAAAAAAACATGTATTGGAATACACTACATAAGCAGAGCATACCCATATAAGCATGTAGCTGCTTGATGCTTATATGATGTGAACCGTATTGCATTCATTTATTTGATGCTATACGATGAGGACAAATGATTGGAGATAACTTATACATCATACTGATCATATGTGAACAGAAGACATGATTTGGACTAAATTAAACCTATAAATAAATTTGCAGAATTTAATAATAAACGTTACACAGGTCTCAAGATGACAAAAATATACACGTCACTCTTGCGCAGTTATGGTACATAGGCATTGAGGTAATTATATTGTACACATCGCCTGGGGGTGGTGTGTAAGGTACAATGGATGTTCACATGATATTTAATTCCCACACGGGTGTTGGGATGATTTATTTTTGTACATCTCTCAGTAGACAATTGTTGTATTGCTTTATTGTGATCATTTGGAGATTTTTAGGCCATTTGTGATTTTTTTCGAGCAATCAGTACAAAGGAGGTTATGGTGAAATTTTTCAAAAAGTTAAGGCTTTAGCCAAATATTTAGTCAATTGAATAGTTTGGAACACGTTTAACGAATTATATTTATATATGTTAAATATAAATTAAATTAAATGAATTGCGCGGTTCGACTCGTAATTTCAAACGAGTATATCGGGAGATCCGAGCATCGGATTTTCCTGAAATTAGAACCATTGGATTCGTTTTGAAAAGATCTTTCCATCGATAACAATTATGTTAAGATCCAACAGTTAGATTTTGAGAAATGTTAAATTCAATTTTGAATAAAAACATCGCCGAAACCCTAAACGGCCTGTAATTGAAGGTTATTAATATGGACTATTTTTATATTAATAAAAATAGAGAAAAGTTATGTAAATCATAATAAATGATTCGAAAGAGTTAGAACCAAATATTTTTGGTTATGGATATTCGTTATTGATTGATGGATTGTTTGGATTGTGCTCGACTAGTTTATGAGGAAGCATGCTTTTACATTTAGCATTGGGTTTGGTAGATATACTTGTATGTTAACACTTCGTGGTTTATTTCATGATTTGACTATGAGGTGTTTAGCGATGTTGTTTGGTTCATTTCAAAATTAATAAATGATTTTGAAATGAGATTTTCTTAGGTGAAATGAAACGTATATTCCTGATTTTGGACAAGGAATGTTTTTATGAAAATGTTTTATAAAACAGAAAGGATTTTGATGATTAAACCCAAAATATTTAGAAAGGTATTATGTGTTTGACATTGTAGTTCGTCACATAACCGATTAGTTTCTATTGATGATATATCTGTTTGGTGGCGGAGAATTTATTCTGTTGCTTAACACCCTTCTTTGAGACGTACGAGCTCAAAGCTTATATGATTAATAGTGACTGATCATCTGTGTGAATTACTGATTTGAAGTACTATAGTTTGAGAGTATTTGTGATTATCATGTTGTGAAATGATTTTCCCTACTTCAGGATATAAAAATGATTTAGTATGTGGCTAAAGATTCGGGTAACCTTGACGACTAAAAGTATAGGGGAGAGAGGACCCAGGACCTTTGTAACACCCCGAATTTCAATTAACACTAATGGTTAGTAATTAAAGTATAATTAATTTCAGATGTGAGAATCAGGGGAAACGGGCTGCGTCATTGCGTTCGTCTCGGAAAAATACGCGAAATAGAGTCCGAGTTTGCATAAAACGGGTACCGTATGAAAGAGATATGGACGAACGAAGTTAGGCAGAAAAACCCGAAACAGGCCAGAAATGCACTGGCGCACTTGTGAAGTGCGCCAGCACAAAAATGCACTGGCGCACTTGTGAAGTGCGCCCATGTCGGGACAGGAAACCTGCACAGTTTCTAGAGAGTTCTATGGTTGGGTGCACCAGTTTGGGGTTTGGGCTTGGTCTTAGGGCTGGTTTCTGGAAGGTTCCGAAATCTAAGGGTCCTAATCTAATCTAGGGTTAATCCTATGGCCTAAAACACTTGCCTAATCTATAAATAAGACCCTAACCTAGCCCTAAATCATCATTAATCTATCCTACAACTAAACTATGGCAAAATTTTACCTCTCATGGCCTCCACTCAAAACCCTAGCCTCCATCCTCTTATAAAACTATTCTATGAAGGCTTTCATGTTCATACAAGCATCTTTGAGTTGTATGAGTGATCATTAGCTTGCATTCATCATCAAGTTGCAAGCTTTATGTTCAAGGCTAGAGTTTTTGGGTGATTTTTGGCAAGGGTTTGCTTATGGGAGTTTAGAGTGAGTTTCTATCACTCTAATGATCAATTGCTAAACTAAGTAGATGAGATATGATGAGATCATATGGTTTTGTTTGGGGATTAATGGGTTTTAAGTCATATGACATGATGTTAGTTTGCTAATGTATGTGGGTTATGCAAGTTTTGTGCTTTGTGATCATATGATAATATGCAAGTTACATGTATGATAATATGCAAGTTACATGTATGATATTATGCAAGTTGTATGTTTCTTCATATGCAAGTTTATGAGTTCATATGTAAGTTATGTAACATGTTATGCAAGTTCATATGCAAGTTTATGAGTTCATATGCAAGTTATGTAGCATGTTATGCAAGTTCATATGCAAGTTATGTGACATATTATGCAAGTTCATATGCAAGTTATGTATTTGTTAATATGTAAGTTTATGTAACATGTTATGCAAGTTAATATGCAAGTTATGTGACATGTTATACAAGTTAATATGCAAGTTATGTGACATGTTATACAAGATTATATGCAAGTTATGTGACATGTTATGCAAGTTCATATGCAAGTTATGTGTTTGTTAATATGCAAGATGGCACCTTTGAAACATGTTCATACATATGCAAGTTGACACCTTTTATATGTGTTATGTCATGAGAACGAAATTACGTGGAAACGATGGGGTTAATTAAATGCATTTGTTAATAAGATTGTGTGAAATTAATATAATTATGCATAACATAAAATAAATGAACATAGTATGGGAATTTGCCTATTAAGTTAGGTGTACCCATACTATGTGTTGGGAATTTGCCTATTAAGTTAGGTGTACCCACACTTTGGAGTTGGGAATTTGCCTATTAAGTTAGGTGCACCCATATTCCTAGAATAAACATGATAATTAACACAAATTATGGGGGTGATTAATTAGGAGTAATTAATCGATTAAGACACGAGGTTGGACCCGTTTGTAGTGTAAGACTGCCCGGAGTTTACCGGCTTAACCAGGCATCTACAAATGACGGTCCAATGTGAGGAGTCTTAATCATAAATTAAATACGTAACAAGGTTAAATGACACAAGGTTGGACCCGTTTGTAGTGTAAGACTGCCCGGAACCTACCGGCTTAACCAGGCATCTACAAATGACGGTCCAATGTGAGGGGTCCTTTACACGGTTACGGTGTTAATCAATTAAGAAACACTTAACCAGATAAGCATGTAGTGGGGCATGGGGGTTAAGTGGGTACCTTGGGTGGTATGTGGAAATTGCTAGTGGTTGCCAATAGAAAATATGATAAAATACTTAACCAAGATGAAATATGTAATTAAACATGATTAAAGGGTTAAGTGGGAAACACTAGTGTGTGGGCCAAGCTTAGGGGGATGGCTTGTGCTGGGGGCCCATTTCAACCAGTAACCCATACGTATCTTAGTGGGCTCGACCCATGTCGAGGACGGGACACGCATACTGGGCTTGACTATAAGAGGCCAAAATGGGTTAGCGGTGGCAACGCATGACCAACGGGTTTCATATGCGTGTGTGGACCCGGGCTGGTAAATAAGACGTTGTTGCATCGTGTAGATATAAGCCGTGCACCGTTAATTTTATCAGGTTTCCACGTTGGGGAATGGTACACCCCACGGTGGGGCCAGCACGGGTATCTACGTTAGGGAGCCGATCGAATGGGGAGTAGTGTGTACACCTAGTGGATTGTAGGGCCCCGTGGCGTCTACTTAGTCACCTAGGGGTACGCGAGAACTATTAAGTTAATTTTATAAGTCCATGGGTGGGATCAACCTTTAAGTTAGGAATGACTGGTGTGGTGCAGTTTAGTAATTTACCTTTGGAAGGGTAGATGCGTCTTTATCTTTTATCTTAGTTTAGTTGACTGCTTAGTGTAGCCATTCATCCCCATTAGTTACCGTATATCAGTTTATGTCTTCTCTGGTTACTTTAACAATTGTATTGTTAAAGTTATAGGACTCGCTCAGACTTATGTCTGACCCCGTTGTTTTTATCTTTTTTCCCAACCCTCAGGTCCTACGGTGGATCCTAGCAGTAGTGGAGCTTGATCGCATTGCTGTTCCAGTCTTTAGGAGCTTGGATAGATGTAAAGCTCCAGTTACCCAGTTATCTTTTCTTTTGTCATGGCTATTGTATGAGAGTGGGATTATGTACTTCTTTATTTTGATGGATATTGTACTTGACTTTTATTGTGGTTTTATGATGTAACCAGACATGTTTTACTTCCGCTGTTATGAGATGATGTTTTAAATTTCAAGTACTATTTATATCTGTCTTGTTGAAATTTTTCTATTCTATATTCACTAAAATACTCCACCGATGCTATGGCATTCCCTTAGTGAGTGACCATAGCGGGAGTGGGGTGTTACACGTGGTATCAGAGCTAAGGTTACCAGAACAGATAAATTTTTTAGAAAAACTATTTTCTAAGAATATTTTTGAAAGGAGTATTTTCAAAAACATGTCTTTTAAGAGAAAAGTTTTTGAAAAAAAAGAGCATAATCCCCAATAGCCATATCTATATCTTTCGAATTCTCCGTTTTGAATCTCTTCCTCTCTCGTTTTGAGTTTCCCCTCCGTGTATAGATGATCTTTCTAAGATAGATAAGAATGGAAAACCACTTCAAGGGACTTAGACGTTAGTCAGATTAGAAGTTGGTTCAAGAAGGAGGAGGACTGGTAGGTACCTATTGGATAGACGATGGGAGGAAGGCTCAAATAGTTGTTTGGTTAATGAATGACTGCCCAAAGAAGGGGCAGAAGACGGGGTCTACCTCAGGAGGTCAGGTGCAAGCTCTTATGGCACCAGCTCAGGCAGGGGGGGAAAGTTCAGGCTCTCTCAGTTCCACCGATTCAGCAGAGAGGTAGAACTATTTCCGTTGAAAGTCTGGTTTTTCTGTTTGATCATCCAGTTCGTACTTTGTTTGACTCTGGCGCATCGCATTCTTTTATCTCACCATCGTTAGTTGAGTCACTGCACTTAGACACCAGTCTAGTTGATGATCCCTTGGTTGTTTCAAACCCAATTGGGGGCTCCATATATCTGTCTATGATATGTTTGGGTTTGAAGATTTCTATACTTAGCGTTGAGTTTGGATGTGATGCTTTTGTATTGGGCTTCACGGGCTATGGGTTGATTTTGGGCATGGACTGGTTATCCAGTAATGGTGCCGTTCTTGATTGTGAAAGGAGAGTTGTCAGGCTTATGACCCGCTTGGGTAATACTCTCGAGATCTCTTGTAATCCCATGGAATCTGTTTTGCTAAGTTATCTTGAATCGCTCGATGCTTCGGTCGAGAGTTTGCGTTCTGTCAGAGTGGTCCAGGAATATCCGGATGTGTTTGAAGAGGTGAAGGGTTTGCCTCCGAAGCGGGAGATAGATTTCCGAATTTATTTGGTGGATAATGCCAAACCAGTGTCTTTGCCAGTGCGCCACATGGCTCCTCGTGAGAGAAGAGAACTTCATAAGCAAGTAGGGGAGTTGCTTGAGAAGGGGTTCATAAGGCGAAGTATATCGGAGTGGGGAGCTCCAGTAGTGTTTGCCACGAAGGCGGATGGGTCCCTCAGACTTTGTGTGGATTATAGAGAACTTAATAAGCTCACGAAGAAGAATAGATACCCATTACCGAGGATAGATGATCTCTTTGATCAGTTGGTTGGCGCCTCAGTGTTTTCGCAGATGGACTTAGCTACAGGGTTTCATCAGTTGAGAGTGGCGGAGGACAGTATAGAGAAGACTGCTTTCCGGACTCCGGATGGTTTTTATGAGTGGCTTGTGATGCCATTTGGGTTGACAAACGCCCCTGCATACTTTGTTGATCTGATGAGTAGAGTGTTCAGAGAGTATCTGAATAAGTTTGTAGTGGTCTTTGTGGATGACATCTTGGTCTTTTCCAAGAGTGAAGAAGAGCATGCCTTACATCTCAGAGAAGTGTTGGAGACTCTTCGAGCACATAGTCTTAAAGCTAAATTCTCTAAATGTCATTTTTGGAGAAGAGAAGTGCGATTCTTAGGGCATGTGGTCTCTAAGGAAGGGATAGCTGTGGATCCCGCAAAGATAGTATCTATCCAGGATTGGAAAGTTCCTAGAAATGCTACCGAAGTAAGAAGTTTCTTGGGGTTGGCAGGATATTATAGGAAGTTCATCAAAGACTTCGCGAAGATATCAGCCCCATTAACCCGCTTAACGAAGAAGAATCTGGTTTTCTCATGGGACGTAGATTGTGATGATGCTTTCCGACGGTTAAAGAGAGCTCTGACCACCGCTCCAGTTTTAGTGCTTCCAGATGGGAGTAAGCCGTTTGTTGTTTATACCGATGCTTGTGGGACAGGATTAGGCGCAGTCTTGATGCAGGAGGGAAGGGCAATAGCCTATGGAGGGAGGCAATTGAGAGTGCATGAGAAGAATTACCCTACCCATGATCTAGAGTTGGCCGCGATTGTTTTCGCACTTAAGTCTTGGCGCCATTATCTTCTTGGTGAGAGATTCGAGTTGTTCACTGACCATAAATCATTGAAGTACTTATTCTCTCAGAAGGATTTAAACTTAAGACAGCAAAGGTGGATGGAGTTCTTAGCATCCTATGATTTCGAGATAGCGTATACCCCTGGCAAGGGTAACGTGGTGGCGGACGCCTTGAGTAGAAAAAGGCTATCTTTGAGTCCATTGTTCGTGGAACGGCGAAGCTTGGAGTTCTTTCTTTGTTCGACTTCAGACCTTCTGTTGACTTTGTACCTGGTTTGTTAGCATCCTTGGAGGTTAGACCTATTCTTTTGGGACGGATTGGCGAGGCTCAGCGAGACGACCCACAGTTGGTTGAGTTGGTAGAGAAGCTTATAAAGGGGGAGTCGTCCAGCCATTTGGGTAGATACACCATAGATGATATGGGATGGTTGCATAGAGACGGTAGACTTTGTGTACCGCAAGATGAGGGTTTGAAGAAGGCTATTTTGGATGATGCACATCGTTCAAGGATGACTATTCATCCCGGTGGAGACAAAATGTACCAAGACATGAAGAGAGTTTTCTTCTGGGCCGGTATGAAGAAAGATGTGGCCGAGTATGTGGCTAGATGCTTAGTGTGCCAACAAGTTAAAGCGGAGCAAAGGAAACCCGGTGGGTTGCTACACCCATTGGAAGTTCCGCAATGGAAGTGGGATAGTGTCTCGATGGATTTCATCGATGGGTTACCGAGATCGAGGAAGGGCAATACGGGAATTTGGGTTGTGGTAGACAGACTTACCAAGAGTGCCCATTTTATACCCGTGAAGAGTAAGAGGACCGCTCCATGGCTTGCTTCAGTCTATGTTAGAGAGATTGTTAGATTGCATGGCGTACCATCCAGCATTGTGAGTGATCGAGATCCTATCTTCACTAGTGAGTTTTGGAGAAGTTTGCAAGAGGCGGTAGGGACTCAGTTGTGTTTGAGCACCGCATATCATCCTCAGACGGACGGTCAGACCGAGAGGGTGAACCGTATCTTAGAGGATCTCTTGAGGCTTTGTATCTTGGATTTTGGAGGTACATGGGAAGAACATCTTCCTTTGGTGGAGTTCGCATACAATAACAGCTTTCAGTCTAGTATTGGCATGGCACCTTTCGAAGCTCTTTATGGAAGGCCTTGTCGATCTCCTACATGTTGGTGGGAATCTACGGATAAGATCTTGCTTGGGCCAGATATGGTTAGAGAGACTTCAGAGAAGATTGATTTGATTCGAAGAAGGATGAAGGCAGCGCAAGATAGACAGAAATCTTATGCGGATCGGAGAAGGACGGATCTTGAGTTTGAGGTTGGGGACATGGTTTTTGTCAAAGTATCTCCGTTGAGAAATGTTGTTCGCTTTGGGTCCGTTGGGAAGTTAGCACCGAGGTTTGTTGGGCCGTTTCCTATTAAGGAAAGGATTGGACGGATGGCATATAGGGTGGAGTTGCCCGACAGACTTAGTGGTGTTCATGATGTATTCCATGTATCACATTTGAGGAAGTGCTTACATGAGACCGCAGAGGTGGTAGAGCCGAGCTTGCTTAGAGATGTAGAGGTAGAGCGTGATGCGACGATTCGACGAGCTCCTACTCGCATCCTTGGGTCAGAAACTAGGAAGTTGAGGAACAAAGAAGTTCAGCTAGTTAAAGTGCAATGGGGAGATGACGAAAGCAATGCTACTTGGGAGACGGAAGCGAAGATGCGTTCTTTGTACCCATTTCTTTTTGAGAGTATGTCTTTTAACTTCTCCTTTATCGCTTGTCTAGTACTTGTCTTATCTTTAGTATATCCTCTCGCTAGTACCTGTGACCTTTAGATAGGGTAAAACCTATGGTTGAAACATGTGTTTGAAACATGTTATGGTTGATGGATGCATGTGGATGCAATTGTTTGCTAGTGGTTGCTCGTGGATGCATACACACACACATTAGGCACTAGATCGGCTCAGTCACTTCATGTTGCATATCGCATAAATGGATGTGGTAGTTAGATTGATGGATGTATCATGGCTGTGTTATCATGTGGATGATGCATTTTTGTGTATGGTTGTGCACGCATATAGAAATTGTATGTGTCAATAGGGTTTCGCATACATATTGGATGCATGGCACTATCATGGTTTGCATTAAGGAGGTCGACTGAATCAGTAGACCGCCTGATTTTGCATTAGTATACGGACATATACACACACTTTCTGCATATGTTTATACATCATTAGAAGTTTCTAAGGATAATGGTTGCTTGTGGTTGATGGTTTAGTAGATGGTTGTTTGGTTGGTAGGATACGTTCTTCTTGACTTAGAGATTTCGAGGACGAAATCCTTTAAGTAGGGGAGAATGTAACACCCCGAATTTCAATTAACACTAATGGTTAGTAATTAAAGTATAATTAATTTCAGATGTGAGAATCAAGGGAAACGGGCTGCGTCATTGCGTTCGTCTCGGAAAAATAAGCGAAATAGAGTCCGAGTTTGCGTAAAACGGGTACCGTATGAAAGAGATATGGACGAACGAAGTTAGGCAGAAAAACCCGAAACAGGCCAGAAATGCACTGGCGCACTTGTGAAGTGCACCAGCACAAAAATACACTGGCGCACTTGGGAAGTGCGCCCATGTCGGGACAGGAAACCTGCACAGTTTCTAGAGAGTTCTGTGGTTGGGTGCACCAGTTTGGGGTTTGGGCTTGGTCTTAGGGCTGGTTTCTGGAAGGTTCCGAAATCTAAGGGTCCTAATCTAATCTAGGGTTAATCCTATGGCCTAAAACACTTGCCTAATCTATAAATAAGACCCTAACCTAGCCCTAAATCATCATTAATCTATCCTACAACTAAACTATGGCAAAATTTTACCTCTCATGGCCTCCACTCAAAACCCTAGCCTCCATCCTCTTATAAAACTATTCTATGAAGGCTTTCATGTTCATACAAGCATCTTTGAGTTGTATGAGTGATCATTAGCTTGCATTCATCATCAAGTTGCAAGCTTTATGTTCAAGGCTAGAGTTTTTGGGTGATTTTTGGCAAGGGTTTGCTTATGGGAGTTTAGAGTGAGTTTATATCACTCTAATGATCAATTGCTAAACTAAGTAGATGAGATATGATGAGATCATATGGTTTTGTTTGGGGATTAATGGGTTTTAAGTCATATGACATGATGTTAGTTTGCTAATGTATGTGGGTTATGCAAGTTTTGTGCTTTGTGATCATATGATAATATGCAAGTTACATGTATGATAATATGCAAGTTACATGTATGATATTATGCAAGTTGTATGTTTCTTCATATGCAAGTTTATGAGTTCATATGTAAGTTATGTAACATGTTATGCAAGTTCATATGCAAGTTTATGAGTTCATATGCAAGTTATGTAGCATGTTATGCAAGTTCATATGCAAGTTATGTGACATATTATGCAAGTTCATATGCAAGTTATGTATTTGTTAATATGTAAGTTTATGTAACATGTTATGCAAGTTAATATGCAAGTTATGTGACATGTTATACAAGTTAATATGCAAGTTATGTGACATGTTATACAAGATTATATGCAAGTTATGTGACATGTTATGCAAGTTCATATGCAAGTTATGTGTTTGTTAATATGCAAGATGGCACCTTTGAAACATGTTCATACATATGCAAGTTGACACCTTTTATATGTGTTATGTCATGAGAACGAAATTACGTGGGAACGATGGGGTTAATTAAATGCATATGTTAATAAGATTGTGTGAAATTAATATAATTATGCATAACATAAAATAAATGAACATAGTATGGGAATTTGCCTATTAAGTTAGGTGTACCCATACTATGTGTTGGGAATTTGCCTATTAAGTTAGGTGTACCCACACTTTGGAGTTGGGAATTTGCCTATTAAGTTAGGTGCACCCATATTCCTAGAATAAACATGATAATTAACACAAATTATGGGGGTGATTAATTAGGAGTAATTAATCGATTAAGACACGAGGTTGGACCCGTTTGTAGTGTAAGACTTCCCGGAGTTTACCGGCTTAACCAGGCATCTACAAATGACGGTCCAATGTGAGGAGTCTTAATCATAAATTAAATACGTAACAAGGGTAAATGACACAAGGTTGGACCCGTTTGTAGTGTAAGACTGCCCGGAACCTACCGGCTTAACCAGGCATCTACAAATGACGGTCCAATGTGAGGGGTCCTTTACACGGTTACGGTGTTAATCAATTAAGAAACACTTAACCAGATAAGCATGTAGTGGGGCATGGGGGTTATGTGGGTACCTTGGGTGGTATATGGAAATTGCTAGTGGTTGCCAATAGAAAATATGATAAAATACTTAACCAAGATGAAATATGTAATTAAACATGATTAAAGGGTTAATTGGGAAACACTAGTGTGTGGGCCATGCTTAGGGGGATGGCTTGTGCTGGGGGCCCATTTCAACCAGTAACCCATACGTATCTTAGTGGGCTCGACCCATGTCGAGGACGGGACACGCATACTGGGCTTGACTATAAGAGGCCAAAATGGGTTAGCGGTGGCAACGCATGATCAACGGGTTTCATATGCGTGTGTGGACCCGGGCTGGTAAATAAGACGTTGTTGCATCGTGTAGATATAAGCCGTGCACTGTTAATTTTATCAGGTTGCCACGTTGGGGAATGGTACACCCCACGGTGGGGCCAGCACGGGTATCTACGTTAGGGAACCGATCAAATGGGGAGTAGTGTGTACACCTAGTGGATTGTAGGGCCCCGTGGCGTCTACTTAGTCACCTACGGGTACGCGAGAACTATTAAGTTAATTTTATAAGTCCATGGGTGGGATCAACCTTTAAGTTAGGAATGACTGGTGTGGTGCAGTTTAGTAATTTACCTTTGGAAGGGTAGATGCGTCTTTATCTTTTATCTTAGTTTAGTTGACTGCTTAGTGTAGCCATTCATCCCCATTAGTTACCGTATATCAGTTTATGTCTTCTCTGGTTACTTTAACGATTGTATTGTTAAAGTTATAGGACTCGCTCAGACTTATGTCTGACCCCATTGTTTTTATCTTTTTTCCCAACGCTCAGGTCCTACGGTGGATCCTAGCAGTAGTGGAGCTTGATCGCATTGCTGTTCCAGTCTTTAGGAGCTTGGATAGATGTAAAGCTCCAGTTACCCAGTTATCTTTTCTTTTGTCATGGCTATTGTATGAGAGTGGGATTATGTACTTCTTTATTTTGATGGATATTGTACTTGACTTTTATTGTGGTTTTATGATGTAACCAGACATGTTTTACTTCCGCTGTTATGAGATGATGTTTTAAATTTCAAGTACTATTTATATCTGTCTTGTTGAAATTTTTCTGTTCTATATTCACTAAAATACTCCACCGATGCTATGGCATTCACTTAGTGAGTGACCATAGCGGGAGTGGGGTGTTACAACCTTAAGACTTGGTCAGCGGTCAGGTGTAGCCTACTCCATGTGTGGGAAGTACACCCACCTCCCCCCCCCTCCCACACACACATATATATATACATACATATATATATCGAGTGACTAAGGAACAGACCCTTTGCCTTGTTGACAGGAGAAACCTCCCGGTATTTGGTTGCAAACTGTTTGTATGCATTGTGTTATTTTGGAATTCATATTTCCAAAGATTTTGATTTGAGATCCCAAAGTGAAATCTACTTTTCTATGAAAGTTAGATATGTATTTTTAATGATTTGAAATAAGAAATCGGGAATAAGGTCCAAAGGAATAATTTATATAAAGATAATTGGATTTTGAAAATCTAAATTGGGGATTAAGCCTAAATGGGTAGATAGGAAAATTGCATGTTGTCTGATGCATTGTAGACCCATAAGTCTAGTTTTTATTATTGTTTATGCACTGGTAATCTAGTGGAGCAAACTTGTTCCATGTTATATGGTGTGGCCCCATGATATGCCTTATTTTTAAATAAGTTAAGTTAATTGTGGAGTTTCTTATACCAGTCTCATGACCGACTCGTAGTTTGTTTTTTCCTTGCAAACTCGGGTGCCCATATTTTCCACATGGGCAGTCGAGTAATTTGTTTTGCAGATATTTATCTTGAGTAGGCTTCTAGATTGAAGCTTAAAGTTGTGTCCAGAGAATTGATAATCATTCGCTGTGTTAGTTTATATGTTTCCACTGCATTGTATTACATTTATTGTAATTCATCTTCCGCTGTATTATTATCGATGTACTATGATATTCTATACTCTGATGTAACATTTATATGATGTTAATAAAAAACTTTTGTGTTTGTTCTTATGTTATTGTGTGCCCAAAGTTAATAATCTGAGGATTTCTGACCATCGAATCGTGCCTTACGGTGGATTCGAAGGGTGGGGAAATTCGGGTTGTTACAAATTGGTATTAAAGCTTTGGTTAACTCAAAATCTTTTGGGGTACAGCTCGTTAGAACACAATAAAAGAATTCATCAGAGGTAGGATTAGTAATATCCTATAAAAGAAAACTCATTAGAGAAAGGATCAGTAAAATCCTAGAATGAGTGACTCATTAGAGATAGGGCTAGAAATACCCTAGAATGAGTTAAGAGTATTACGTATCAGAGAGAGCGTATTCATAATAAGAAATAGATTTTGGAAGGTTATATTTTAAATAATAAACTTGCTTACGTCTTCTTTCCTTTTCGAGGATAAGTGGGAGTGAGTAACATCCCTAAGATTTTGGAACAAATTTAAATATTTATTTTTAGTATAATTTTATCAGAAAATACATCAGAATTTTGAAATTCGATTTAAAACAATCGCATAGCCCTTAAAAAGTTAAATTTTGCTAGCAAACTCATAATCCGACGAGGGCAATTTTATTGGATTTGGAATAATAAGTCATGGCTAGATTTCAATTTTCTCGCGAAATGGAGTTAGTATGTGGCCATGAGAGGCACACACACATTTGCTAAGAAACTAACGCTCAATTTACAAAGGAACATTACTGAGATGATCTCGGAATTCGAATTCACTTTTGTTTCCGAATTCGTATCGTCAAATTATGGAAGAATCCTAAGTTTCATAATTTTTGGAGTTAGCGTGTGGGAATGCTAGAAGTAAATGTACGCCAAAATCGCATTTTTGAAGCAAATTTGAGCAGTTTTACAATGGAACGTTATTGAGACAACCCCGGAATTCGATGGAACTTTTATTATTGAATCTGTAGCGTCGAATAATGGCAGAATTTCAAATTTCATGATTTTTAGAATCAGTACGTGACCGGGCGTGATTTTTAAAGTGAAAAACAGACAATATTTTGACTTTTAAACTTCGCGGTTTGTACATACGGACTCGGAATTCAACGAAACTAGTTTCATTGTGTCTGTAATATCAAAGAGTAGTTGTCTGTCAATTTTCATTGAAAACAAGATCCATAGGTGACCACACGGATTTTTAAACGATGAAAATGAGTTATATTTGAGTATAGAAAAATATAAAATCAATATAAAAATAATTAGCATCTACTATATAACAAGCTAAACTCTCTAAAACCTAATTATAACCCTCATTTATACGAAAGCCCATTTTCTCTCTCTCTAAAACCTAAATGCAACTTCTAAAATAAAAAACAAATCAAAGGCTATATATCATAATACATATATATTTATGATCATGAGGTGATTCTCTACCTCCTACATCAGTTTGGTGGAGTTTGAAGAAGGTTTGGGACACTTTCATTTTACCAGCGTGAGCCATAGGTGATTAGGGCTCGACTTTTTTTCAATTTGAGGCTTCAATGCAAGATTCGGGGATTATTTTTGGGTTTATAGCATCGAATGGAGTGTGTATGCAAAGTTTGAGTGCATTCAAAGAGAATTTTTGTCGAGAGGAGGGTTGGGCAGCAGCATTGAAGACCTAGGCTGGTACGTGATGTTCATTTGGGGGAAGAGGATGAGCATGAGATTAGAGAAGGTTAATCAATTATTTAGTTGTGTTAATGACATTATATATGTATGCAAATTTATAAAGATCATAACTTTTTCATACGAACTCAAAATTCAGCGATTCAAGTTGCATTGGAACCATATCGACGAGAGCTTCGCAATGAAACTGATTTGGAGTGATTTGGAGCTCATCTCGATTTTTGGCAGAGTGGAAACCATCAGTGAGAAGCCATTCACTAAAAAGGGCTAGAACAAAGTTAACTGTTTGCTGGTTAATTATTTGAGTTATGAGATGATCATTGGTTGATAATATTAGTTTATTAGGTTGTTAAATAATGATTAGCATATTAAAAATATGATTTTTAATTGGTATATGTACACTTGTTTAAGTATGTGAGAAATCTAAAATCACATTTTAGAGGGATATATTAATGATTTAATTACATGAAAGTTAATTGTTAAGTAAAACAGTTTGTGTTGGTTAATAAATAAAATTTGTTAAGTTATGAAATAATTTTTAGTTAGTTAAAAATATGATTTTTAACTAATGTATGCATTGTAAATTAGATACATGATATGTAAATGAAACCGTATTGATATCATGGAATTGTAACTTGAATTTATTAAGTAAAATTAACGATTTAAGTGTTAATTGGTAGTAGTTAAAAATAAAAATAATGCGAAGTAATATGATGAACCAGGAATGGTAATAAAAATTTAATATGATATTAGTAAGCGATTGATGATGTACAAATATTATTTCAAATAGTTATGTAAGTGAATATTTAAATTTGCGCCAAACTAGAATTGGCAAAATAGTGAAGTGGATTTTATTTGATCAGTAGTTGGCGATTAAAATATTTAATCATGTTTGTTGATGCTCATCACTGCTTATATGAGTTCATTTATATTCTTGTTAGTTCAACACATGAACTATTCACAAATCATTTGCATTAGAAGCGTTGTATGAATATGTGACACTCACATTTCATACTACGTGGATGGACACTTGCGGCGCCTTAAATGGCATTGGATGATTTAGTATTTATTTATTTATGACTACTGTGTGTGAACTGTATATGATTGATGTTTTCTTGGATTAATTAAACAGCACCATAGGATAGAAAATGGGTATTGGACTACATTACATAAGCATAGCATACCCATATAAGCATGTAGCTGCTTGATGCTTATATGATGTGAACCGTATTGTGTTCATTTATTTGATGTTATACGACGAGGACAAATAACTGGAGATCAGGTATACAACATATTGATCAGATGTGAACAGAAGACATGATTTGGACTAAATTAAACCTATAAATAAATTTGTAGAATTTAATAATAAGCCCAACACAGGTCTCGAGGTGACAAAAATATACACGTCACTCTTGCGTAGTTACGGTACATGGGCATTGGGGTAATTAAATTGTACACATCACCTGGGGTGGTGTGTAAGGCACAATGGATGTTCACATGATTTTTAATTCCCACACGGGTGTTGGAATGATTTATTTTTGCACGTCTCCTAATAGACAATTGTTGTATTGGTGTATTGTGATTATTTGGAGCCTTTTTAGGCCATTTGTGATTTTTTCCGAGCACTCCGTACAAAGGAGGTTATGGTGAAATTTTTTAAAAAGTTAAGGCTTTAGCCAAATATTTAGTCAATTAAATAGTTTGGAAGCCGTTTAATGAATTATATTTATATATGTTAAATATAAATTAAATTAAACGAATTGCGCATCAGTAGTTCGCGTTTTTGACTCATAATTTTAAAGGAGTATTTCGGGAGATCCGACCATCGAATTTCCTGAAATTAAAACCATTGGATTCGTTTCGAAAAGATCTTTCCATCGATAACAAATATGTTAAGATCCAACGATTAGATTTTGAGAAATGTTAAATTCAAGTTTGAATAAAAACAGCGCCAAAACCCAAAACGGCCTGTAATTGAAGATTATTAATATGGGCTATTTTTATACTAATAAAAATGGAGAAAAGTTATGTAAATCATAATAAATGATTTGAAAGAATTAGAACCAAATATTCTTTGTTTTGCATATTCATTGTTGATTGATGGATTGTTTGGATTGTGCTCGACTATTTTATGAGGAAGCGTGCTTTAACATTAAGAACTGGGTTAGGTAGAAAGGTATATTCCCGATTTTGGACAGGAAATGTTTTTATGAAAATGTTTTATAAAACAGAAAGGATTTCGAGGATTAAACCCGAAATGATTTAGAAAAGTTTTATGTATTTGATATTGTAGTTCATTACATAATTGATTAGTTGCTATTGATGATATATCTTTTTGGTGGTAGAGAATTTATTCTCTTACTTAACACCCTTCTTTGAGGCGTATGAGCTCAAAGCTTATATGATTAATAGTGAATGATCATATGTGTGAATTGCTGATGTGAAGTACTATAGTTTGAAAGTTATTGTTATTATTATATAATGAAATGATTTTCCTTACTTAAAGATATAAAAATGATTTAGTATGTGTAACACCCCACACCCGCTATAGTCACTCACTAAGGGAATGCCATAGCATCGGTGGAGTATTTTTAGTGAGTATAGAACAGTAAAATTACAACAAGACAGATATAATGTAATACTTGAAAATTTAAAACATCATCTCATAGCAGCGGAAAGTAAAACATGTTTGGTTACATCATAAAACCATAACAAGAGTCAAGTACAAAATATCCATCCTGAATAAAATAAGTACATAATCCCACTACTCATAACAAATAGCCATAACAGAAAAGATAAGATAAGCTGAGCTCTACATCTACGGTCCAAGCTCCAAGAGATAGATAAAGCAAACTGATCAAAGCCCACTAGCACTAGGCCCAACCTGAGGACCTGAAGGAAAAAGATAAAACAACGGGGGTCAGACATAAGCCTGAGTGAACCCTATCTCCTTAATAATACAATTATTAAAGTAATTAGGGTATGATATGAACTCGGTATGGTATCTTTGGGGATAATGACTACACTAAGTTGCCCACGAACACAGGACGAACTAAGATAACCGTAAAGACGCATCTACCCACCCAAGGATAATTACTAACTGCACCACACCAGACTTATTCACCCAAAGGTAATTCCTACACTGCACCACACCAGACTTATTCACCCAAAGGTAATTCCTACTTAAAGGTTGATCCCACTAAGTGTACTTAGTAATTTTTCACCCGGTAGTTTCTTGTACCCCTACACAGGTGCCGTCTGCCCCTATTTTTACTAGGTGTACCCACTACCCCCAAGCGATCGGCTCCCTACCGTAGATACCCGTGCTGGTCCCACAAAAGGGGGTGTATCATTCCCCAAAGTGGCTACCATATAATATCACTGTGCACGGCTTTATATCTACCCGATGCAACAACGACTTACCAACCAGCCCGGGTCCACACACGCATATGAAACCCGTTGATCCCGCGTTGCCACCGCTAACCCGTTTTGGCCTCTTATAGTCAAGCCCAATATGCGTGTCCCGTCACCCGACAAGAGTCGAGCCTACAAAGATACGTTTGGGATATTGGTTGAAATGGGCCCCCACAAGCTACTACTTAAGCTTGTCGTTTAATCTAGTGCATCCCACTTAACCCTTTAACCATGTCCCCTTACATGTTATAAATCTTGGTTAAGTCCTTTAATCATATTTCAATTGCCACTTAGGGCACCCACTAGATTCCCACATGCCACCCATGGCACTTACTTAACCCCTTAATCATGTTTAATTACATGTTCCACCTTGGTTAAGTATTCTAATCGTATTCTCACATGCCACCCATGGCACTTACTTAACCCTTTTATCATGTTTAATCACATGTTCCACCTTGATTAAGTATTCTAATCGTATTTTTCTATTGCCACCCAAGGCAACCCACTAGTCTCATCATGCCACCCCAAGGCACCCACTTAACCCCTCATGTCCCACTACATGCTAATATGGTTAAGTGTTTCTTAATTCATTAATTAAGATCATGACCTCATAAAGACCTCCCACATTAGACCGTCTTTTATGACTGCTGGATATGCCGGTTGGTTCCGGGCAGACTTCCGTCATAAAAAGGGCCTAACCTCGTGTCTTTACTTTAATCATGTATTTAATTTATGACTAAGACCTCTCACATTGGGCCAATCATTTGTAGCCGCTGGATGGCCGGTCGGTTCCGGGCAGACTTCCGCTACAAAAGGGTCCAACCTCGTGTCTTAGTTGATTAATTAATCCTAATTAATCACCCCCATATTAATTATCCCTAATTAATATCAGATTTTCCATAACATGGGTAGACCTAACTCAATAGGTAAATTCCCATGGGGTAGACCTAACTCAATAGGTAAATTCCCACTTATGGTAATTTATTTTTATTGTATGCTTAATCATACCCATTTCAACATACTTTTAATTAACATATTAATTAACCCCATCGTTCCCCACGTAAATCGTCATTATGACATAACATAATAAAGGGAAGATTTACCACACATAACATGGGTTTAGCATATAACTTTATCATGGGTTAAGAGGATGTCAACTTGCATATATGAGCATGTATTAACCCAACTATATTCGACCCAAACTTGCATATTATCAAACATGTGTCTTACATAACATGTTGCATATGAACTTACATATCATCAAACATGTGATTTGCATAACATGTTGCATATGAACTTACATATCATCATACATGTGATTTGCATAACATGTAGAACTTGCATTTTAGCATATACTTAACTTGCATAAGCACTCACATACTTGCATAAGCATTCATATACTTGCATAAGCTTGCATATCATGTTAAACTTGCATTTCAACATATACATAACTTGCATAAACATTCACATACTTGCATAGGCTTGCATATTATGTTAAACTTGCATTTCAACATATACATAACTTGCATAAACATTCACATACTTGCATAGACTTGCATATTATGTTAAACTTGCATTTCAACATATACATAACTTGCATAAACATTCACATACTTGCATAGGCTTGCATATTATGTTAAACTTGCATTTCAACATATACATAACTTGCATAAACATTCACATACTTGCATAGGCTTGCATATTATGTTAAACTTGCATTTCAACATATACATAACTTGCATAAACATTCACATACTTGCATAAGATGTTAAACATGCATATAAGCATATACATGACTTGCATAAGTACTCACATACTTGCATAACATGTTTGCATAATGGATCCATATTCACTTAGTGTTTTGCATCATAAACATCATGAAACAACTTGCATAAAAATATCATGATTACATATTATGAAACTTGCATGACATAAGGCATATAACTTGCAAAACACATAATATTCACTACATCAAGCTTGCATAAATATATGGATCCACAAACATAGCCATACTTTATCCCATCTTATCATAATCAATTCAATAATTGATTATTAAGGGGATAGAAGCTCACCAAAACAAGATTAGCAAGTTAAATGAAGCAAATTCCAATGATTAAGTAGAAGAAGATGTAGATTAGCTTGCAAACCCTCTTAGGATTTTTAGTGGAGGCTCTCCAATTTTCTAAGTGGTGGCATAATGGCCTTAGATCTATTTTTGGTAAGGATAAGGGGGGTATTAGGGTGTATATATAGATTAGTTAGATGTTTTAGGACCATAGGATATACCCTAGAACCAATCCTAGCCTTTAAAGCATGTCTTGGGGAAGAAGTCAAGTGTAGGAACCATTTAGGGCCCAAAAAAAACAGCCCAAAACTCATCCCGGGCCTCAAAACATGAGCAGTTTTCGTTTTTGATTTTTCGTGAAACTTTGACGGGCCATAACTTGGTCATACGGACTCCGATTTACGAAAACTCGGACTCTATTTCGCGTATTTTTCCGAGACGAACGCAATGGCACAGCCCGTTTCCCCTGATTCAGAATATTAAATTTAATTCTGCTCTGATTTATGTTATAACAAGTTATTTAACATACGGGGTGTTACAGTATGTGGCTAAAGATTCGGGTAACCCTTACGAATAAAAGTATGGGGGTGAGAGGACCCATAAACTTAAGACTTGGTCAGTGTTCAGGTGTAGCCCACCCCACGTGTGGGAAGTGCACATATATATATCGAGTGACTAAGGAATTGACCTTTTGCCTTGTTGACGGGAGAAACCGCCCAATATTTGGTTGCATACTGTTTGTATGCATTGTGATATTTTCGAATTCATATTTCCAAAAGTTTTGACTTGAGATCCCAAAGTGAAATCTACTTTGATATGAAAGTTAGATATGTATTTCAAATGATTTGAAATAAGAAATCGGGAATAAAGTCCAAAGGAATAATTTATGTAAAGATAATTGGATTTGGAAAATCTAAATTAGGGATTAAGCCTAAATGGGTAGATTGGAAAATTGCATGTTGTTTGATGCATTGTGGATCCATAAGTCTAGTTTTGATTATTGTTTATGCACTGGCAACCTAGTGGAGCAAACCCATTCCATGTTATACGGCGTGGTCCCGTGATATGCCTTATTTTTAAATAAGTTAAGTTAACTGTAGAGTTTCTCATACCAGTCCCATGACTGACTCATAGTTTGTTTTTCCCTTGTAAATTTATGTGCCTATATTTTCCACACGGGCAGTCGAATCATTTGTTTTGCAGATATTTATCTTGAGCACAATTCTGGATTGAAGCCTAAAGTTGTGTCAAGAGAATTGATAGTCTTTCGCTGTGTTGGTTTATATGTTTCCGCTGTATTGTATTACATTTATTGTAATTCATCTTCCGATGTATTATTATCGATGTACTCTAATATTCTAAACTCTGATGTAACATTTATATGATGTTAATAAAAGGTCTTTTGTATTTGTTCCGATGTTGTTGTGCACCCAAAGTTAATAATCCAACGATTTCCAACGGTCGAATCGTGCCTTAAGGTGGATTCGAATGGTGGGGAAATTCGGGTTGTTACACCGACGTTTGTTTTAGAGTGGTGAAGTGCTTTAGGGGAGGAAATTTGATCAGGTTTGTCTTATTTCTGTGTTACTGGTTGTAAATGGATCGTGATTTTCCTGTCAATCGGATGAGAGGACGCATCCTAATGGAGACGGGGTGGACTGGAGATGAAGAGATCATCTAGTCCAGTCTGCAAAGAGGAAGACGATGGCGAAGTCGAAATTCGATTTTGCTGAGTATATTTTGGTATCACTATATATTGGCGCACGCGTGATACGTATGTAACGAACCGACATTTTCCCGATCCTGATTATTGATACAAATACCGTACCAACTAACCGAACACCAGAAATTACCGGATCATTAGTAGAAATAAGTTAGAAGATGAGAAATAAGAAGAAAGAAAATTATAATAGAAGAAAATATAGAGGAGAAGAACTGAACAACAACACAGAATCTTACAGTCGCAGCAAAATAAAATTTAATATATAAATAATCACTTTTGAAATACAACTGTATTTGGACTTACATACATCATCAGAGTACATCACAAATACAACATAGCGGAATAAACTCTAAATGTATAACATTGAAGCCTCCTGATCCAAGCTCCTTCAGGTAAATCTGTAAAATCCTAAACTACTTACTGCCCGTACAAATTTGGGCACCCAAGAGTTTAGGGAAAACATAGAAAAATAAACTTGGGTCAGTCATGTGACTGGTATGAATAAACAATTTAAAACAGTTTGAGAAAATAAACGATATCTCATAAGACTACGCCGTATAATACGGAACGGGTTTTTCCCTTATGAGAATCCAAAACAGTCTTTATATCAAAACTCTTTTGATATTATAATAGTGTCTACCAACCACAACTAAATAACCATCTAGCAGAACGCTTGCATCTAACGCACTACATACAAAGTATACAATCAAAACCTCGAGCACTTATTGGAGATGGATTTCCAACTATGACAAGGTATGGAACCACCTTCCAGTAGTGTGTCTTTAGAGGGGAATACACCGGGTTCAACAAGGCAATCTTGTAACTCAGCCACACATGTTGAGTATATCGAATGTATATCACCAACGGTTGGGATCAACAACCGTTTTCCCGAAAGGGACGACATCGAATAGAATAAAAAAGGAAATAATTTTTTCTCTAGATAGGTGATAATACACCCTAATTGAGAGCTATCCACTTAGCCATACTGCCAACCCGATTTTTTTCATTTCCCGGTTGTTGAGGCCTGAGGCTACAATTACTCACCTTTCATTGATAGCATAATCACTTTGAATGCCACATTGTCAGTTCCATTAACCATAGTCGATTTGCACAAATATAATATGGATATTACGCTAAGAGAATAAATTCTCTGCCACCATACATATATTTGTACAGACCAACGTATGTGATCATTGGAAATACTCTATCAGACACTCATCCATACACGTTCGTTCTAAGACTGAACGAACTCAAAGACACAATTTCCATTAATCCATATTAAGTTATTTCTACCTAGAATTTATAGAAAAATCCCTTGCGTTTTACTCCGTCTTCGGTTATCTTCATATAATTTGATTCATAATGCTACTGCCAATATGGAGTGGTTCACAAATAATAATCCAACTAGTTTCTTTATATTGACAACGATATTGGCCAATACTTCAATAGACGGTTATTAACTATCGAAGAAAACAAACATTTCAACTAAAGCATCAAAAAATCACTAGGCCTCTTAATTAATATTTCATTAATTAAATCACCTTTCCATTTCCTTATTGATATTTGTTAACACGATATTGTCAATAATCATCTTGGCCTCTTACACTATTTGGAAAACATTTTTCCTATGTCGCCTTCTTTTATTTTTTATAAATTGAAAAACATTCCAATTACTTATCTCCTTTCTGAACTCGTTTGTTTCTATACTTAGGAAATATTCATTATTATATTTTCAAAATTTCACTTACTTGGGTTAAAACGAATGTTGTGTAAAACATCGTTACAACAACCTAAAATACCGCATTCAACTAAATCTTATTTAAACATTTCTCTTCAAGACTGAATCTTGCTATTTATCAGTTAATAATGAAATCAATTAAGTTCGGGTATAACTACCTCTCAGACCTTGATTGAAAACATCCTTAACATCAAAACAGACAAGACCACTTACCTCGAATAATCAACACCATAAAAACCAATTATTTATTTCTAAAATGTGTATATGTTTCCCATTCTATTTTTACCAGATCTAATTATAGATTTCCTTTTTGTTTATAATATTCTATTTTAAGTTTTTTCCTTATCGAATTCTATATATATTGATATATTGATTTCAAGTTATCAAATTTTCTTAAAAATATCCTAACTCCTTAAATTTTCAGAAAATTTCGCCAGCACCTCCTTTGTACGGCTCAATAGGTCAAACCCCAACTCGCCTCTCTAGGCCCTTTCCATTCAAAAAGAAAATAAAAAAGCCAAGCGGCTTGCCGATTCGGCGCATAAAATCTCATATGGAATTTAAACGTGTACCTTTTGTTGGGCACTCGAATTATAATCTTCGTATACTTCATTCCATACCTGTCTAACCCATATATGTCCATTCCCATTTTCTTCCAACTCAATCCAATCATTTTTAACTCAATTCGCTAATTTATACTTTAATTAGCCATTTTGGCCATTTCAAGTTTTTATTTGAACCTATCACATTCAATTATATTTTTAATTGACTTATAAACAATCGAATTCCATTTTGAACTCAAGTTTCATATTCTATTTTGAATATGAATTTGCAAACCCAATTCACTTATTCAAAGCCCAATTTCAATTCAAAACTACATTAACAAATTATTCTTCAAAATAGTTAATTCTGTTCAATAATTAAAAAAATCGGATTTTTGTTTTAAAAATCAATCCATATAGTTCACTTGAGTTCATATTTATTTTATAATTTAAATCTGGATTTTTCTAATTGAAATTCAAATTTTATTTACTTAAAATCATTTTATTAATTTAAATAAACTATTATGGTTTAATAACGATTATGGCGTTGTGTTTCTGGATATTTGATTTTGACATAACTCAAAACCTATAAGACGAAATCTAGAATTTTCTCTTCCATTAGAAATCTATTATTCAAACGGTCCTAATGATTCTTGTTTCAAATAATTCCAACTTAAATTGAGTTCTATATACTCAACTGAAGTTCAAAATGTCAAATTACGGACTACCGTGCTGCAGCGAGTTCGTTTTAATTATATTTAAATATAAACATTTAGACTTCATTTATAAATAAATTTCAACTCCATTCTAATATATTTTAATACGTATTAAACTAATTTCCTAATTCAACTTAATATTTCTGATCTTCCTTAATTGCCGATTATTTCATAATTTTGTTATAAACTTATTTATAATTCAATCTTCTATACATAATTCCAATTCCCTTTTATATAAATTATTTTATAAAATTCGATATAATTGAATTTTAATTATAAATTCTTAGATTTATCTCAATTATGTTTATACTCCGAATTCCAGAATAACATCTGTCATCCCCTTTTTGAAACGATTTCCAATTCATTTTTAAATTCATACTTGAATTTAAAGTTTTAAATCATCTAATGATAATTTATCTCACTTAATTTATAACGTCGTTTATAAATTTAACTTCCTTGTTTTATAATTTAAAACAAGTTTCCATTTCAAATCCATTTGAAACTCAATTCCTATTTTGGAATATTTTATTGATTATAACATATATATACGGTGAATCTATTTTCATATTTAAAATTTAAGCTTTTATTTAATACAATCCTAATATTTTTTCTGAAAATATTTATTTAAATAAATTCGATTTAATCGAATTCAAATCATAAATCCATACAGATTTATTTTAATTAAATTTACATTCTGAATATTAGAATATATTATCGTTTCTCTTTAAAGCAAATTCCAATTTCCCTTTTTAAATTCACATATGAATTTAGACTTCCCAAATTATCCAAATGATAATTTTTCCATTTCAGTTGTAAACAGTGTTTATAAATTCACTTCAATACCTGCATTATTTAATTTATAAACATCGTTTATAATTTCACTTCAATTTCCCACATTATTTAATTTATAAACATCATTTATAGTTTCACTTCAATTTCCCACATTATTTAATTTATAAGCATCGTTTATAGTTTCACTTCAGTTCCCCGCATTATCCAATGAAAATTATTCCATCTTATTTATAAACACTATTTATAAATTCACTTCCCTCATTATCTACTTTATAAACCCGTTTAAAATTTCAATACTTGTTTTTATTTTTCAAAACAAGTTAATATTTCGCAGCCCATTCGAAATTCAAATTCTATTTTAGAGAAATAGGTTTTCTCTTTAAAATCTAAAAATCCCTTTTCACGATATTTTTTTATATTCAACATTTAGGCCGGGTGATATTTAAACAATCGAAACAACCAATTATCAATCACTGGTTTTCTAAAACATCATATATGATAATATGTATATGTATATATATGATCCCTCCAACTTGTTTTCCTTCATCTACAGACGTCAGCCAACATAAATAATACCCATCCTGCTTCGAGGCAGGATATCATGGTATAGAAGGTCATCCACTATCATATTGTGGGGCTCGTAGGGTCATCCGCTAGTGATAATGCGGGCATCCGCTAATGGTACTGCGGGAAATATCCAACCACCAATATATATATATATATATATATATATATATATAATAGCCATAAACACCAAGCCTAAATAACTAATATTTAATAGTCACAAAATATTAAATGCATCCAAACAACCAACAAACAACATATAAAAATTATTTAAAATAAAATTTCGTTTATAATAAAATTATAAACGAACCAAAGAGTGAGTTTGCTCGCCTATTTTTTATTTGAATTCCGTTTCGATTTTAAATTGGTATTCCTTTGCGTTGATTTCGATCATTTCTGACTGAAAGCCCAGATTGCAAATTTCAAAGCTGCTACCGAATTTGCTTCTTGATTTCCTTGACATCGTCTACGTTTTATATTATATTATAGGTTATCATGAATATATATTTATATAATCAATTAAATAAATCACAAAGTTATTTATTTAAATTTACCTTTTCTAAAATTGAATTCTTCTTCCCCAGAAGAATTTCTTCACTACCTGTAGCTGCACAATTTGATAGCATATCACCCAAGCCCAAAATCCTTGTCCTTTCCTAGTATATCATTCGAACCAGTACATGCCACTACTATACTTCTTCATCCAATCGAACATCACGATCCCCTTTATCTTCCTCTGTTTTCCATATTGAATCCGTCTATGCCCTTAACAGCGAACCCTTCTAAATCTACCGCTGTGCCTCCCACATCTTGCTATGAATTAACTGAACTTCAACCATCCCTCGCTCCAGTATCCAAAACTGCGACTTCCTTGGTTCGAGATCCCCAAACCCCATGCACAATGTATAACATTAAACTACCCTTTGAATGAACCCCCTTCAAGGGTTACACCATTTCATCACCTAAACCTGTAGCTTGAACTTTACCCAGAAAAATAAATTGCGATGCTTGCTTCGACCTCGATCTAAACACTTGAACCCAAAATTGAAACCCTAGGCTCGTGATGCCCATAACACCTCTGAATCGATTCACTGCTGATTTGAACGGAGAGAGAAGGCTTTGGCTTAAAAATAAAACAGGGGGATTTGATTTCGTGTCACATAATTTCATACGAATTGAACAGAAGAGAAGTGATATTTAAAAAAAAGTATTCGACTTTACGTTTGAAGCTTTTTAATTGTATTTGATTCCTTTGAAGAAGAATTGAGGCAGATGTTTACTTCAACTTTGAAATACTGGAAGGGATGAAACAAATGAGAGAAAGGAGTAGCATGTGGACAGTACAAGGTAGGCTGATAAATTTCTAGCTTATGGTGGCTTTAAGTATAGCTAAAAACGACATTTATTTATTAGATTTGTTTACAATTTAATTTATTTCTTATCAGGTAAATTTTAATATCAATATATCTCGCGGTTCCGATCTCCTATTTAAGCGCAACAACCAGCGTTTCTAGCATTATACCACTATTCTAAACACACTGGAACATATTTCGAAGCCTCATGCGATCATATGGATAAGATAACAATTTGAATCGATAAATTAAATTCAAAAAAATTAATCCCTCGATAATAAATCATTATTATCGTTTATATTCACATAGGATTTATATTAATCATCTGGATTATTTCGATTCAGTTTAAGCTCAAAATTCAATTATATTTCATTACGATAATTATATATATTTGAAATAAATCGTATTTCGATAATAAATTGATAAATTCCATATAAAACCCATTAATATTATCAACACAACATTTAAAACAATACTAAATGTTTAAAATTAATTAGTCAAAAATACGGGTCATTACAGTGTATCAGGTAATGGAGTTTTGTTCGAACCGTGAATGAGGAAGAAGAGTATATGAATCAGACACATGTGCGACTGACGTGGTAGTTCTTTAAGGTGAGATAATGTTTATTAATTTATTTAATATTTCAATTGCGTAAACGTATATAACTTTTGCATAAAAATCGAATTGACTTGTGGTTTATTCCGCTAGGTTCGTATCGAAATTTCGGATTACATGAAGCTGTCATGGATTGATTCTGAAACCATTCAAATTTGCGCTTTATTTTGGATTTCAACTCGTTTGAAACCAAAGGTGAGTGATTAATCCCACTCACACTTAACTAAACTATTCGCGCGTTAGTTAGATTAAGATCGTGTTGTAGTATGATTGCATTGATTGTGGTTTGATAGTTAAAATTGCATATTTATGTTTATTTACATTTATTGTGAAATTTAATTAACTGTTTATTTAAATTTGGAATTTGATTTCTAGTTTAAACCCCGATATCTATTAAGTAAACTAATGTGATACTAAACTGTTTGGACGGATTTGTTTGATGATGTCTTGAATTTACCTGTTTGGTATATTGATATTGAATTGTTCTTGTATTGATCAATCCCAACCATTTACCCTGGATGTTATGGGCATCAAATAAACACGGGATTAGTCATTAAAATGAATCAAGAATGTAGGTTGAAATGATAAATACCTATGACCCTGATTTGGATTAAAATGATATATATCTATTCCCGAGATACTAAAATAAAAATTTTAGTATTACTTTGCCATAGAATAGAAAATTATATACGGGCACTATTTGGTTAAATGAATTTATTTTAAACTATAAAATTTTGAAATATTGTTTTCTTACAATGTGAATGATATTTTATAAATCGATTTTTCCTTTGAAATTGAACTTTGAACTTGGAATTTAAAGTTAAAGGAAATTATTCCTGTTGTGAATCGACGTCTAATTTGTAATTTAACATGGATTGAATTTATTGGAACTGAATTGCTTAAAATTTAAATAATCGTCCATTGCTTTAAATATACTTGATTTAAAGTGATAATTGATGTGTGAACTCGAGATTTGTTATAAACTAAAATAATTCAAAATGAGAATCCTATTGGAAACTTTATTTTTGAATCGTATCGTTTAAATTGACAAGAAACTGAAACGGAAGTTGATTCTAATTGAAAATTGAAATTTATTCGATTTGACATTGGAATATGACATCGAAAATTATTTGAAGTTAGGAAGAAACAATTCTAATTGCGAGCTATAGTCTTTCAAATCATTTTAAACTGTTTTTCCTTACAAACTACTTTTTTTTATAAACTAATTTATTTTACTTACATATGTATACTATTATTTTAAATAAACTCTTTTAATAATCAATTATCTATTTTACAAACACCTTTAATATTTAAACGTAAATATGCATTTACTCATTTTGGTAAATTCTATTTTTAAATTCAAACTTTTATATAAACTTTTATTCACCTATCTATTTATTTCTGAACCATTTCAAATATACTTCTACATAATTTGTATATGTATATATATATATATATACACTTTTCAACTATTTTAAAATAAGCAATTGTTTAAACTAAAATTCTTCAAGATTATAAGATTGGTTTCAAATAGATATTTTAAATTTGAAGAATATTCTATCTTTGATGTGAAATGATTTTTAAAGCAAATATGATATTTTGACATGAAGTATGAACAGTTTGAAAAATAAGAATTCGATCGGTGTGAAAAATGTGAATGTTTGGTTGTTCAAGAAATCAAGATCGAATATTGTCATACTCTCTGCCAATACTGAAAACCACTTTAACAATTGTGTACGTGGTGGATGAATCCAGAATGAAGTAGGTTGTTTTGACGAATGCTATTGGAATTAAATAAAAGAACGATGATGGATGTCCTTGACCTTCAGGTCATAATTAAAATGGCTAAAACAAGTGCTATACCATGACCAAGTAGGGTTAGCTACCCCTATCGGCAACACTTATTCCTTATTACTATAGTCGCTCGGTGATTGATTTTATTTGATGTGCATACTCGATTTGGGAGTGTTGTTCCGAGGTGAGCGGTAGTAGTAGTAGTTATGCGCTACCACCAGTCCGATCATGCAACCGATAGATTCGTACCTTGGATATTCCTCGTGTGCCTTGTCATATTTATTTTTATCACGCCCACTAAAATTTTGTTTTGCGTTGTACTTATGGAGTGCTCCTTGATATCCCATCGGTTTGGTGGTGTTTGCAGTATTGTATAAATTACAATGTTTATAAACGATGTTAAGGTAAAAATGTAATCCCGCTGACGCTATTTTGATACTTTTATTTTACTAAATAGACACTATTATAATAGCTTGTTGTATTATATATTATCTAGTTTATCGAATCCTTAGGAGATGGAAATTTCTGTAGCATCTCTTAAGTTATTGCACTCACGAACACATTGGATATGAGATGTGAATTACCGTAAGCATCTCTGATGTCGTGACACTCATATTATTACTTGATTTTGATTTAACTGATATAATAATATTTTAGTTATGATCTGAGAATTTTTGTATTTTCATTGGTCCTCGGGTCAACCTGAGTTTTCAGTTAGCGAAGATCACATTATTTGAAGATTAAGATGGAGCTCGGCAGACATAAAGTACTAGTATTATTCCACTGCATATATTGGCTTGTTTTATGATAGATAACTGTGATGTATTGTTGTAATGTATAATTTAACAACTTCATGAACTTTTATTTGATTATTATATTTAATCCTTCCGCTGTGAGATTTTGTGATTGTTTTTCTTCTTACTTTTTTATTATATTAATCTCAGTAACTATCTGTATTTTAGATTTATTTGAGTCGACATGTAAGGATTATTGTCGATTTGAACAGTAAAAAATGTGGGTCGTTACAGTTGGTATCAGAGCTTGGTTTAGAGATAACCATGGCTCTATTCTGGATCAACATATTATAGAAAGGGTTGTAATAACCAAGAATCGGATAAAAATGGTCTTATATTGTGTTAATTTGTTCTGTTGAGTATTTATAAATTCTGGTCGATACTTGGGATGCCAATGCATCGATAGGGATTTCTAAGCACTCGAATATGATCGATCTACACAATATTGTTTTCGATTATATTTTATATAAATATTTAACTTTAAAATTTAATCATGATGTTGGTTGTTTAGTGATGATAATATTAAATTATCATTGTTGATCGTTTGATTGGTCAAAAAATAAAACTATTTATTATTGAATAATTAAGAAAATGAAATACTATAACTAAATTATAACGAAATAAGATGAATTTAAATATGAAATTAAGGATTTAAATTTGGGTGTTTTTATTTACAAATGGTTTTGAAGTAACATAAGTATATTTTAGAAGTAGTTTCATGTAGAAATTATTTATAAATGATTTAAAGGAAAAGTGTGTATTCTCTTATTGCCCTTGGGAATGACTTCGATGATGAGTGCACGCATCATCGACGTTTATTTTCAGGAGTCTGAGTGGGGAGACTACTTAGAACTTCTATTTTATTTTGAGAAACTGGATTTCATTTAAATCTTTTACAGTTTAGTTAATATAAAAGAAATAATATAATATTTTGAAAGTTATGGAAATGAACCCGAAATTGAATTCTTAAGTTCTCAAATGATGAATGATTTTCAAACAATTGAAATGAATTAAATCTGAAATTTTAGAAACTTCAGAAAGTATAATAAGAAATTTAGCGTAATGGAAAAAAATAAATGGAATTAGAAACTCTTCAAACTTAAAATAGTGAATTTGAAATAGATTGGAAACTATTGAACTTGAATAATAATAACCTTTCAATAGCATAAATATAACTTACAAAAATATAGATAAGAAGTTAAAATGTTATAGAAATAAGCAATTAGGTATTATACAAGTTTTGATATGAATAATAAAAAGGTGAAAATAAAATGATGGTTTTTAAATATTAGTAAAATCTAAGTCATAAATATAAACGATACATATTGAGTCTTGTTATAAAATCAAATTGAACTAAGTAAAGTAGGTAAATTTAACAAATGAAATAAATTGCAAATGGATTCTTGGATTTATTTAACTTAGGAAAGTTAATCAACATGAGTAAGCAAATTTAAATTGTTGAATTTTCTTATGTACTAAAATAAATAAGAGAAAACGTATAATGCTAAGTTACATACCGTAAACGTGTGTAAAATTTGCACATGTCCTAAGATTGAATAGTATATAATGCAAATGAAATGAATTTCCAACGATTTTGGAATGTTGGAACTTTCTATTTAAATCGAGAATTTAAGATGAGTGTGAGAAATCTAAAGAAGAAAGTTTATGGTTTATAATAAAGACTAGTTTGTATTTATAATTTATAAACTTAATAAAGGTTTAACGAATTAATTAAATTTAATTAAAATGAGCTCATCGCGTGGCGATAGTTCGTAATTTTCCGAATCGAAGTTTAAATGGATATATATGATCCAATATAAGTAGAAATTCTTTGAAACAAGAATATTCCGGATCTATTGGAATATAGTTTTCTAATGAAAGAAAAAAATTGGATTTCGTATTGCAGATTTTGAGATATGTTTGAATCCATTTTTCAAAACTGCCGCGTTTTGGTAATTCAAAATAAAATAAATAAATAATGGTTTCCAATATTTTAAAATGGAATAATAAGCTTAAATGAGCTCGATAAATATTGTATGTGATTGAATTTGAGTTATGAAATAAAATTTTAACTTAAATTTGGAATACCCAAGTCCTTAAGTTATAAGTTTTTGGGTTAATAAATAAATTAAATTGTATTGGATTATTATTAAAATAAAAGTTAATATGGACTTGAATTTATAAGGTAAATGGATTCATGTGAATTCGTGAACTTAAGTAAAGAAGGAAAAAAAAATCAAGTAGAGGTTAATTTAGTACAAGTGGGAAACATACCGAATATGTGAACAAATGGGAATGCAAGAATTGGTATGGAAGTTAACTAATTAAAATAAAACATGTCTTATACGTACGATAATTATTTGCAAAATTGATCTTGATCCGGATTCAAGTACATGATTTATCATTCCAAACAAGGATTTTTCACTTGATGCTCGACAGCGAATGTTGGATATGAGTTTTTGATAAGATTCTGAATTTTCCTAGCATAACTATGATTATGCGAGGAGAATGACAGTTTTTAATCAAGAAACCAAATCCAAATCCGCATTAGAGTGATTGGGTAAACGATATTAGTTCGGAATTGAAATTGTGTGATCGAGCTAACGATCAAAATTGATATTACATTTAGATTTTGAGCATTTAGATTTGAAGTTACGTAAATAGGTTTGACTATGTTATGTATGTTGGTTTGCTATGTTTATTGAAATGCTTGGGTTCATGTTGAATATGTAGGAATATTATCATATTATTTTATTCATGTGTAACCTCTTTGTGTTGCTTAAATAAAACAGGTTTATGGAAGCAAAAGTCGATAGTTGCTTTTGATTGCGTAAATAAAGTTATCGCCCGACAAATAGGTACACATTTATATAAATTGACTGGGTTTAATGCTTTTATGTCCCAAATATGGGTAGCCGCTTGGCTTTTATTTTCTTTTTGGATGAGTTAGGTCCTGCATGGCATTTGTGGTTTTTGGACCTAACAGTACAAAGAAGGTGCAGCCGGAACTTTCCGTTAATTTAGGGCATAGAAAATTTTGTGGAAATTCAAGTTTTCAAGTCTATATAAAACAATTGTCTAACTAAATGTTCTAAGTTAAATATAAAATTATATGGTTGAATATTAATTGACAACTTCCTTATTACGTTCTTTTCGAGGACGAAAAGGTTTGAGTGGAGGAGAGTGTAACAAGCCCTTTTTATGAACATTTAAATTATTAAATTTAATATGACTTTTGAATATTTTATGGTTATAAATAAAATTCAATGCTTTAATTATGAAAATTTATAATGTAAACTTAATTAAATGGTTTCAGTAATGGAATTTAAACTTGTATTGATTTCAACTAGAGTTGTAAATTAGTTCATATTGATAAACATTGTAGGTTGAAATTTAATATTAAATTATTTAATGAATTGATTTAATTAATTTATATTTGAAATCCAATTTGAATTTAGTTAATAATCAAAATTGGAATTAAAAGTAATTGAAATTTGATTTATAAAGTTATTTTGAATTCTATTTTTAATTTGAAACAAAGTTAATAAACTATTGAATTTAATTGGAAGCGAATAAACAAACTGAATATTTTAATATATTAATAAACCTACTAAAATAGCCATTTTTCAATTGAACTCAGATTTCGATGAAACCAGTTTCATCGAGTCCGGAATATTAAAATATAGCAGGATATCAAATTTCATAGCGAACGGACTAATCGTTTGGTCGTGGGAGACGAATATACACGTTGATTTCGTTTGAAATTAAAATGAGAAAAGTTATACAATATACTATCCTTATCTAAACCCTAAAAATTTCATTTGCTAACCCCTGTTCACCTGCCTCTCGTTCTTCATTCCCTGCTGTATAAAAAATAATGGCCGCCACTTCTTTTTGGCCTTCAAAAAATCATTGCCACCAATCCGCTCACCCAAAAATCGAGAAACTACCTTCTAAATTCCTATTATTCGATTCTCTCCAATCTTATACCCATTTTGTGGCATTCAACGACGATAAATTTCGATGGTCCTTGACTATGGTTTGGTTTTGTGAAGGCCGAGGTCGAGTATGGATCTTTTCGAGGCCGGCGTTGGTTTTAGGGTGGCGAAGTGCTTCAGAGGAGGAAAATTGATCGGGGTTGTCTTGTTTTTGTGTTGCTGGTTGTAAGTGGATCACGGTTTTCTAGTATATCGGACGGGAGGATGCATCCTGATGGAGATGGGAGTGGACTGGAGATGAAGAGATCATCGAGTCCGGTTTGCGAAGAGTAAGATGATGGCGAAGTCTGAATTCGATTTCACTGAGTATATTTTGGCATCACTATATATTGGTGCACGCATGATACATATCAGGTAATGGAGTTTTGTTCGAACAGTGAATGAGGAAGAAGAGTATATAGAGGAGAGGCATATGCGGATGACATGGCAGTTCTTTAGGATGACATAATGTTTATTTGTTTATTTATTTACTTAAGATTTCAATCGCATAAACGTTTATAATTTTTGCATGCAAACTCGGATTGACTCACGGTTTGTTCTGCTAGGTTCGTATCAAAATTTCGGATAACATGAAGCTGTCATGGACTGATTCTGAGACCGTTCAATTTCGGGTTTATTTTGGATTTTAACTAGTTTGAAACCAAAGGTCAGTGATTAAATCCACTCACACTTAACTAAAATATTCACTTGTTAGTTAGATTAAAATCATGTTGTAGTATGATTGCATTGTTTTTGTTTGGTAGTTAAAACTGCATATTTATGTTGATTTGCATTTATTGTGAAATTTAATTAACTGTTTATTTAAATTTATACAGTTAAATTTGAAATTTGATTGCTAGTTTAAACCCCAACATCTAATAAGTAAACTAATGTGATACCAAACTGTTTGGATGGAATTGTTTGATGATGTCTTGAATTTACCAGTTTGATATACTGATATTGAATTATTCTTGTATTGATTAATCCCAACCATTTACCCTGGATGCTACGAGTATCGAATAAACCAGGATTAGTCACTAAAATTAATTAAGAACGTAAGTTGAAATAATAAATACATATGACCCTAATTTGGATTAAAATGATATATATTCAATTCCCGATATACTAAAATAAAATTTTAAGTATTACTTGGCCATAGGATAGAAAATTATATACGGGCACTGATTGGTTAAATGAATTTATTTTAAACTATAAAATTTTGAAATATTGTTTTTTTATGTAACACGCCTTAATTTTAAAGAACACTATAATGGTAAACTAAAGAATACTTAAATAAGTAATTGGAATTAAGTAAAATGGACTGTGTCGTTGTGTTCTTCTCGGAATTCTGCTTAAGATAAACTCCGAGTTTGCATAAAGCGGACATCGTATGAAGGAGATATTGACGTTTTAAGCTTGTATACATATGAGCATATGTATATATATGTATATGTGTATATATATATAACAAATCCAGAAATCAAAATCATGAAGAGGAAAAGGGAGGGAAATCATCCTGTTAGGGGTCGACCCCACCGAGATCTGGGGCAGATTCTTCCCCTGCACGTGGACACATTTCTGAGTGAGATTTGTTGACCTTAGGCTATAAATAGGACCTCATTTCTATTATTTTATTCACCAAAAACAATGGAGAAAACAAGGTGTTGCCCCAACTTAGATCAAACTAGCTTATTCTTCTGCAACAACAACTTATAAGCACACAATAATCTCTGCTACAACATTTACAGCCAATTCTTTGTTCTTTAGATCCCATCATGGTGAGTTCATGTTATTTTTAGATATAAACAATTAATAGTAATCTTGACATGTTTATAAGTTGGATCTAAACCTGTGCCTGTTAATAACTAAACAAATCTACCATTACTTGTACACTGATCCTCTGTATAGTTCTTGCTTGCCTATCTTTATTTTTCTTATTCTGTTAACATGCCTAATCATATCCCCATATGCCTATCCTATTAGTATGCTTATTCTTGTCATCATATGCATGTCTCGTCATTATGCCTATTCTTATTCTCTTCTCTCCCTCTTTCCCTTTTTGTTTTTATAGCCAGGCTACCTTCGAGCCTAGGCCTATCGCCGAAATATGCAAGCGCACGAAATTGGGAACAGTTGGAAAGGATAAATTTGGGGCATAACTTATATTAAAACATGATTGGGATTTAGGCATAATTTATAACTTGATCTAAAACTTTAATTTGGGGAATAACTTGTACTTTGAAACATGATTGGAATTTGGGGCATAATCTTGGATAAAAATGAAAAATTGGTTAATAATGAACACACCTAAATTTACAGTAATTAGAAACGGTAACTGCACTTAGACACGAAGTTGGATTACACTTTTGGTAGAAGTCTGCCCGGAACCGCTCGGCAAACCCAGCATCCACAAGTGGTTAATCTAATGAGAGGGATCGAGTGCATAAATGTACACGTAATGGTGCTAAGACACGAGGGTAAGTCCAACTTGTGGTAGAAGTATGCCCAGAGCCTCCCGGCATATCCAGCATCCACAAGTAGTAGACTTAATGTAAGAGGTCTAGTCCATTAACAGCCATAAATGGATAACTTATTAACCTGTAATACTTAACCTATTTAAATCTGTGAGGGTTACATGAACCTATCAAACTGAGTAAGGGTTAAGTAAACTTGCTAGAATAAGAAGGGGTTAAGTTAATCCTGTTAAAGTTGTGGGGATGGGTTTTATATAAACCCGACAAACTTAACCTGTTTTACATTTAGGGATATTGCAACCTTGTTAAACTGTTAGGCATAACTTTTCAAAATCCTAGTAGTGGGGATGCAAGCTAGGGGGAAGCTTGTATCATATGTTGTGTGGGATCCATTTCAGTCAGTAACCTATCTTGGTATCATACGGAGAACCCCGAACTAGGTCGGGATCGAGGCATGCATACAGAGCTAATTATAAGAGTTCACTTGTGTGAGGATGTTGATGGCGCATACCAATGGGGTCATGTGTGTGCATAGGTCCGATTTTCTTGGGGAAATTAAGACATTGTGACATTAATAGTTATGGTTGTGCATCTTGAAAATAACAGGGTTGCCACTTTAGGAAGTGATACATCCTACCGTGGGGCCAGTACAAGGTATCTACGGGGTAGGGAGCCGATTGATTGGGGGTAGTAATTAGGGTACATCTAGTCTTGCTTGTTTGGGAGCCTGTTATTGTTGTTGGGAGTAACATCTGTCATACCTGTTGGGCTACCTGTTATCATTGTTAGGGGAAAAAAACCCGTCATTAGAAGTACACCTAAGTCTACCATCTTGTTCTTGTTGGAACCATCTTGTTCTTGTTATACTAGTATTAGTGCAGAGAAAATTACTTGAGAAGCGCGATATATTCTGTCATGTTTATTGTGTTTATCATGCTCAGCTTGCTATACCTGCCTATGATACTGTTATCTCTCTCATCCAGTTTATGTGTCTATCATGATGCTTTTAGTTTTTTATAAGCTAAAAGTAACTGGACTCAACAGACTTTATGTCTGACCCATTTTGTTTCCTCTTCTCTCTCTCTCCCCCCCCCCCCCCACCCGACCACAGGTTCTTAGGGTGGGAATACTCATGCTTGATTTGGATTCCCTCTTTCATTCTGCTTGGAGCTGCTTAGATGTACCGCTTTGATTTCCTATCTTCTTTGATATGGATATATTTTGGGGACTGTGCTTTTTATATATCATTGTACTCTAATGATTTTAGTATAAGACAGAAGTTTTAAATTGATGTAATGGGTTTTCTGTATTTCAGACTTATGATGTAACGGGGTTTTGGACCACGATGTTTTATGTTTGATAAAGTTTTAAATTCCGCTGTTATTTTATATCTATCTTTTGATGTTTATGTTTCTGTTTACCTATAATGCTTCATGAAACTTAATGCATTCTGATAAAGAGTGACATTAACGGACATGAGGTGACACATTTGGTATCAGAGCTGAAGGTTACCAGATCGGATAAAAGATTTTGAAAATTGTTTTCAAAAAGGTTTTAAAAGAAAGCATTTTCAAAAGAAAACTCTATTTTGAAAAACATATTCCCCAAATCCAAATGGAATATCTTTCGATTCTCTGTTTGAATCCCTTTTCTTTTCTTTTTCAGCATGTATGGGGAACTAATTCTTCCCCAGAACGTTATGATACCGGCTTGGTTCCGTAGGTATCTTGAGGCTACGGCGCCTTTCGGAGGCCAAGCAGACACCCCTCCCCCAACTGAAACCGTTGTTCCTCCTCTTCCTCCGCAAGCGGATAATTTCTCCAAGATATGCAAGGACTTCTTTGATATGGGAGGGAATCCATTATGAGGAATTGAGACTTTGTAGAAGCATGGAATTGACTCAAAGAGACGGAGGATTTATTTGGGATTTTTGAGGTTGATGACCGTAGGAAGATTCAGTTGGCCGTTTGGCAGCTGAAAGATGAGGCTTCACTCTGGTGGGAAGTGACGCGCGTAAAGCATCCAGTTGAGAATTGGGATGATTTCTGATAGAGATTCGAAATGAAGTTTCTTTCTCAAGCCGAGCAAAGTATGCAAATGGAAAGGTTTTTGGCACTTAAGCACAGAGGCATGTCTGTCAAAGAGTATGTTAATAAATTCAATCAATTGGCGAGGTTTGGTTTGGAGCTAGTGAATACCCCGCACAAGAAAGATTTGAGGTTGCTAGAGGATTGAATGAACCCCTTCAAGGGTTGGTTATGTCTCATATTCCAATGGAAGCAACTTTTGAGAAACTCGTTGATATGGCATTGATGCACAAAGAAGATAAAGGTGGAAAGAAAGAGGCTAAGATTGATGAAACACAAAACAAGAAAGTGTGGCCCAAGAAAGAACAGCAACAACAAAAGAAGGGCAGAAAGTACGATAAAGTACGAGATAAGAGGAAATTTCATAATTATGGACGCGAGGGTCATTTGGTCAAAGACTGCAAAAGAAAGAAGAATGTTTGTTTCCATTGTGGAGAGGTTGGACACCTTATTAGGGATTTCCCGAAGAAGCAAAGACGAGGCCAAAGGGCAGGATCTTCTGGATGGCAGATACATGCTCTCGTGGCTGGTGTGCCGGATAGAGGTAGGAAGGTTTATGTTGAAGATTTGATTTCTCTTCTAATCATCATGTTAGAACTCTTTTGATTTTGGTGCTTCACATTCTTTTATATTTGATTCTGTGTTTGAGTCTCTACACCTTAGTACTGGTATGGTTTTGGATCCCGTTGTTGTCTCAAACCCCATTGGGGGTACGACTCATTTGTCCACGATTTGTCGGGGTTTCAGAATATCTGTGTTAGGTGTCGAGTTTGAATGCGACGCATATGTGCTTGGTTTCATGGGCTATGGTTTGATTCTAGGGATGGATTGGCTAGCCATGTATGGTGCCATTCTGGATTATGAGAGGAGGGTTGTTAGACTTTTGACTTGCAATGGGATGACCCTCGAGATTTCTTATGATAGTAAATGGTCTGCCATGCTTAGTTTCCCAAAGTCGCTTGATGCATCTATCGAAGATCTATGATCTGTACCAGTAGTCTGTGAGTATCCAGATGTTTTTTAGGAGGTTCAGGGCTTACCTCCAAGGCAAGAGATTAATTTCCATATATACTTAGTGGACAATGCAAAGCTAGCTGCATTGATGTACGCCATATGGCTCCGACAGAAAGGAGGGAGCTCAGCAAGCAAGTAAGGAAGCTACTTGAGAAAGAGTTTGTTAGGCGAAGTATATCTGAATGGGGTGCTCCAATAATATCGCCACTAAGGAGGATGGTTCGCTTCGCTTATGCGTAGATTACAGGGAGTTGAATAATCTCACTAAGAAAAACAGGCACCCACTTTCGAGGACACGGGTTCTTAGGGTGGGAATACTTAGGCTTGATTTGGATTCTCTCTTTCATTCTTCCTGGATCTGCTTAGATGTACTGCTTTGATTTCCAGGGTGGGAATACTTGGGCTTGATTTGGATTCTCTCTTTCATTCTGCTTGGAGCTGCTTAGATGTACCGCTTTGATTTCTTGTCTTCTCTGATATGGCTATATTTTGGGGACTATATTTTTATATATCATTGTACTCTGATGATTTTAGTACAAGACAGAAGTTTTAAATTGATGTAATGGGTTTTCTGTATTTCAGACTTATCATATAACGGTGTTTTGGACCATGATTTTTATGTTTAATAAAGTTTTAAATTCCACTGTTATTTTATATCTGTCTTGTGATGTTTCT